>JASANE010006678.1:0-175964 GCA_030248225.1 Trileptium ribeirensis
CGGCTGAATATAATTTGAGAAGTAGGAGTGGGGCAAGATTAGAATCTAGTGACGACGAACCAAATAATAGTTAGTTATTAGCATCGGATAGTTTTGTCTACTCTGTGCCAAGTCAGGAGAAGGTGAAAATTGTAGATTCGCTGTCCAAGAATATTGGTCAATTAGACCATGTCGTGAAAGACCTAGCGACAAATACTACTGGTTTACAGAATTTATCTGATGAATTTGGTGAATTATCACATCGCGCTAGCTTAGCAAACCAACTTGACCTTACAATAAAACCGTATAAAGGAGATTTGACTGGCCAAGATTTTAACACTTGGATTGAAAATTTTAACACAGTCTGTGAAGCCAAATTGATCGGTGAAGCATTAAGATTAAGAGTATTACCAGCGTACTTAAAAGATCGGGCTAAAGATGTCTATGATCGTCTTCCTGACGCCTTCAAAAGACATTATAATGACTTAGTGCGTTCGTTGAGAAATGGATTAGCTACTCCAGAATGGTCAATGTACCATATGCGTTAGAGCAACGTCAACATGTCGGTGAAAATGTTACAGCATACCTTAAAGTAATTAAGCGCGCGTGTAAAAATATATATTCGGCTGAGAATGATGCGAATTTGGAGCGAAAAATAATTAGTCGATTCTTCAGTGGGCTCCGTTCGCCAGAATTAAAGTCACAAGTATTCGTGATATGCCCAAATCTTTAATGCGGGATTCACGTTATAATGCCCCCACCAGGTGGAAGTTTTGTTCCCCTGTAGTGTGGACTATACCGTAAAGACAGTGACAGCGACACCCATACCATATACAAAATATAAGGGTGTCAGGAGCACCTTTAGCTACTGCATTTTGGCAGTAGAGTGCCGCGGGAATCCTATTGTTCTGCAGTGGCAGTGTTGCAGACACCGTATAGTATTAGTATTGTGACTTCCATAATGTAATCTACTGAATAAAAATTTTTATCGTTGAAAACATTTTATTCTGACTCTAAAATGTAGAATGCAAGATAAATTCAGAAGTGGCACTTGAATCTATCCAGTGCAGTCCTAGACAGGTGCCCTGTAGGCTATATGGGAATTGACCCGACAGTATGGCCGATACCATCAAAAAACGTAAAACTAATATGATGTGCTTGACACCCTCTAAAATAACGCTAACAGCTAGCTAGCTACCCCAGGAACTTTTATTCAAAAAGTAGAGGGTGTATAAGACACCCTGTTGTGAAGGGTGTGCCTGCCACAGGATGGGGTACATAAGTTCCAACTGGTGGGGACATTATAACGTGAATCCCGCATAAGAGAGGCAGAGGACTTAGCTCAACGATTAGATATGCAAAGTATATTGTGCACACCCAGCTTTTCTACGGTTGGAGTTGTATCATCTTCGGCCATTTCAGATAAGAAGTTGGAACAAATTACACGTGGAATAGAACTTTTGACCGAAAATCAAAAAGTATTGGCTTCTAAAATAGAACGCCCCCGTGAGGAACAATGTAGAACGACTAGGCCTTTCCCGCCGAGGCGTCCCGACACAGGATACCGACCAAATAACATTTTACCACAAAACCAAATGATGAACCGAAATCGATTTAATTCCTCTGCAGAATTTAACCCAAGAGGACCCAGGTGTTATAACTGTGGGAAACTCGGTCACATGGCAATGAACTGCCTACTTCGTATTACGCAACAAACAAATAACAGGAACCAATCAAGACCATGGTTTAATACTACCAGAAATAGCTTCCCATCGTCAAATAGTCCACTTCAACAACCAACACGTCCCAATATACCTAACGTTGGACCAATGGCAGTCAAACCAATAACACGAAATGTGGTTGCTGCAGCCACCATGGCTGAACTTGATCCAATTAAAAGTGAGCCACCCGCACCCAAATATAATATTGAGCTAGAGGAACTAAAGCGGGAAATTGAGGCTTTGACTAAACAAAACGCGCTTCTGGTTGAGAAGGCTTATCCGCAGTTCGCTGGAGCCATAACTGTTGTACCAAAAGCAACTGTAAAATCTGTTGATAAAGAAACGCAAACAATGGTCCCAGAGAATAACACTGAAAGAAAAATTGAAAAAACGCCTTTGAAACGGGTCAAAACGGAATGGTCTACCCCTAAATATACCATGATTATGTTTGCAATGCAGCTGTTTTGTACAATGACTGTACCTGCTGATACGGCATTTGTTCGTACTTTAAATAAGTTACATCCGCATTTATTTCCTTTATTTGGAGTTGGGTTTGTCCCAGAAGGCCTTGTTGTTACCACAGATGACTCAGTTTATGTCCCAATACTGGTTCACACTAAGCACGAAAAACATGAAAAATGCAAAACTATGTTAAAAAATACACTCAACACAGATAATAATTAAAAAGATTGCAACTGCACTGATCATAAATTTTTGTATAGTGAAACTCAAAAGGCACTTCGCCAGTTAAACAATAATTTCGATGGATCCGTAGGTCCAGAGTTTTACGAAGCTCTACTTCAAACTATTTGCACAGATAAACCTTTTACATGCTCGCTTAATCAAAATCTTAGGGAGAAACGATTTGTTGGGGTGGCTATTGCAGTTGCAATGTCTGTGTTAGGACTTGGAGTTGGCATTGCTAATACAGTTAAGATGTCAAGGCTTGAGCCTAAGGTGATCACACTCCAGAAAGCTGTTCCCTTATTGGAAAAACATATGATTGAAGAGGCCGAACAAATTAAGCAATTATCTATTAATCAAGAGCGCATATATGCAGTAACACATGATATAGTAAGATACAAGAAACAAGCAACTGTATCCATTGAATGTACACTGAGTCAGTATGTTGTATATACACATTTTATGTCTCAAACTAACTTATTTATAAATGACGTAAGAAATTTAATTAAAGCAACGGTCACGGCTAGTAATGTTGGAACATTGTCGGCCGATATTTTGACCGCGGCGCAGATAAGATTATTGATTCAGAGGGAATATTCTTTAGCCGACACAGTATACGCACATGATCTAGAATTATTTTATCATTTTGTCACCGTATATCCGGTGATTATGGATATAATGAACACACGTTTCGGTTACATACTTGAGATTCCAAGGATAAGAGTTAAAAATATTTTGCCTATGATGCGAGTTGTGAATGTAGAATTTAATAAACCTAGTTCGAACACGACAATTCGTTTGTCTTTACCTAACTTCATTACATATGACACAACGCTGAATAAAGGCTATTTCCACGAAGTAATATCAGAGCATTGTCGTAGGCGTACCGGACTTTTGTACTGTGTGCGTGACTCACTCCCGACTAGTAATAGCGACACATGCCTTCAAGATCTGCGTCAACTCTTCTATTACAAATAAGTCATGTATATTCGACGTTAAGCAGTATTCCCCAGAAACGATAATTGAGAGCACGCGCGTAGGCATTTTAGTCCGCAAATCTCAGGAATATATACACGTCACCCGTATTTAACCTGGTGGACAGGTTGCCAAGGCGGAGATGATTGTAGTACCAGAACACGGTGTAATGTTTTTTACACATTCTGATGTTTCCATGATTATTGTTGGTGATCAAGTTCTAACCTCGGGTCTAAGGCCAGCTCAAGATTTTGAAGTACTTGTACAAAAAGTTGAAAATTTTCAGTTTAACTTTTCTGATATAGCTCCTCCTGCATGGAGTAAATTAAATGATGTCAAATACCATGCGGCCATAACACAGGAACGGTCAAAACGGGAGTTATCATTTTTCATGCCTATTGAAACCAGGAATAGAACTTCCATCAGAAATTACTTTAATAATAATTGTAATCGCATTCGTTTTTCTTATCGGTTGTGTGCATTATTTTCGCAAGAAGCTGAAAAAATTATTTTGTCGATGTTGCAAATGCAACTCTCAAAACCAAAGGAGCAATGATATCGAACTGAAAGAAAATTCGGTGTCATTTCTTACTGAGCAGGTTTATCATTTAGCAACACACTCAAAAAGTCTCACTGATCCCGTAGTGTTAAGGGCACGTCCACTAATTGTTGAGAGTTAATCTAAATAAAAAATAATATTGGAAATAAACTCTATAAAAAATCAACAAAAAATATTATTTCTGGCTGTTTACTGGCTGTTTCTACTATTTAAAATGAAGCCTATTTGAGCAGTTTTGCGAATCTTGATAGTATATGTTTGCAATCTTATAAAAACACATACAGGGAAGCTTATTGTTATTACTAGGTATTCACGCATTGATCTGGTCTAGCGAACGACTCAAGTTTTCTTGGATATCCCTAAGAAACACAGTGACTTGGTTATTAAACTCTATATTAGGATGTACCACATTTTTGAAGGATTAATCCGCAGCTTTAACGTAAGTCTATATTGACTGTCCCCAGGAGTGGACAATATAAGGTGGGAAGGATGTAACAAGAGGCACGCGTGGCGACGCCCCTGCGCTTAGCATAAAATGCATTAGATGCTAAGACTATTTTAACTAGAATTTCGTGACTCGACATGATGTCCTTCGGACGTTACATTCTATAACAACACCGCATATGTGATCCCTTTTTACTTTACGTATGCACACGAGTCTTGTAACAAGGCTTGCTCGAAGTAATACATAATAGTATATGTTCTTCATATATATATTATGCAAATACTGAAGAAAATCGCACAAGTGCTCACATGAGCGATAAGATTGTTGTTTTGGCTAATCGATTGTTTGTGTGTCATTGTTCAGTTTTAAGTCAGCACACAAAGTAGCATCATGCAGACAATAGTGCATTATGAAATTCAGCGAATTGCATTGCGGGCGGTTTCTTTGCCCATGCGCTGCGTTTTGCCTATGTTCTGTGCAGCTATGCACCAGAAACTATTTCAACCAAATAGTTCTTGTTTATAGGAGTGGATAGCCTGGATTTTTTTCGATCGTTTATTGAATTCTGTTGCTCATGACATATGGTTGCCTTGGAACGACTTTGTTTGTACTGGGGTGGGATAAGTCAAAACATTTTGCTATTAATAGTCCTGTAGTTCTCGGAATAACTGAGAGATGACATTCAAGTGCGTCGAAGCTTGGGTATTTAAGCCAGCACGCACTCTGCTCTAGGCCTCACTTTAGTTAGACAGTCAGAGAGTTTGACAGTTATTGCTTAGCCTCATCTCAGTTGTTCGTCAGTCTTATTCTTTAGTTATTGCGCGATAATTTAGAGTTTTGTTCGTTAGTTGGTTCGCTAGCTATACTTCTACTTCTGTGGTTATCGTAAGTCAGTTCTATATTGTGGTTTGGACTTTACGGTGGTATTAACAGATTACTTCTGTTTCCTAGTGGCTTAAAGAGTTTTGGTCATTAGCACATTTGTATTACGGCATAGATTCATCCCTGCTTATCGTTTACTCGCACAGAAGCACCTCGGCATTCTATTATTGGGCGATTATTGTGGACAGTCACGCGGCTCGTGGATATTAAAGCTGTACAAAGATTTTTGTGTGAAGAAGTAAAGATAGAGACACTGCGGCATAATGATGAGTGTTAAAGAGCATGTGCTCAACTTTGCGATATTTTAACAAATATTCTTCTCTGTTGTGTTTAAAGATTTTATAGATTATACAGTTTGGTGGATTCTAGATTTTGTACGTGCGTACTTTAATCATCATTTCAATTAGATTTGTTTGTTTTGAACCGCAGTATACTTGTAGAGTTATTATTGTATTACGCCGCGCGCACTGCTTTTCCTGAAAATAGACAGAGTGGAATTGTTTGGGTATACACCTAAAAGAGAGTGATAGTATTATAGCCTAGAGGTCAGGCTGAGAGTAGAATTCGTGTTATTTTTGAGACATTTATTCAGTTGGAGCCGCACGTTGATTAAAGGATCAGAGTTCATTGTTATTCGTAACGACAGTCGGACATTCCCAAAAATCCATAGTGCTGAATTCACTATAAAAAACCTACGTTCGATTGTTCTTCGTTACACAATGTTTTTTATATAAAAGTTGCAATCTTTAAGCTCTGTGTTAGAAATCCGCGAGGTTATATTTTGTGTGTGTATATTATTAATGCGGTGATCTAAAATATTGATCGTCGGTCAACAAATAAGAAATCATTATCCTTTTTGATAGCAAACAGTGTGACTTTTCGTCTCGTGATCTTTAAGCAGGTTAATTTTCGTACCAGAAGCTCATACCGAAAACTTCAGGGGAAAATGTGACATAACAGTACAAAACACCAGCTTGGCTTTGAAACAAAAAGTGACAATATTGGGAAGAGAATGCAAAAATCGCCACCGCAAGTTGTTAGGAATCAAATAAACTAGTACGCAGTGCAATTTAAGCTGAGAGTGCAGCGTTATATCATTAAAAACAATAGCTTAGTGCGGGGCGGCAGCCTCTGACTTAGTCTTAGGGTTACTATATGTTTATATAAGGATCTTAGCAAAGGCTATTAAGGCTTAGGCTTAGTATATTGAGGACACCTGCATATAGCTTACCGCCCTCATTTTGATTTAGCCCGAGCACGTTGTGTGACTGTTTGCTGGTCACTATAGTCCTGCTACATTTAGTCCATCTGGTATCTCCAATTGAACAAACTGTGACGTCATAGTTTACACCGATTCCTAGCCATAAACCTAATGTTGCGGGTTTCCACCTAAAATTGGGTTTAATTTCTATATATCAAAAATCAATATTTTCTATATGACTAAATGTCATAATCAAACCATTTCAGAATACCAAAAAAACAAAAAATATATAAGGCCCTCAAACAAGAAAAAATTACTATCTTAAACCGCTATTTACAGTTGGCAGACCCAAAACACACGACCTTAGTCGGTAAAATTGTTTGACAATGGCACATAAAACTTTATTGACGTTTAACTTTACAGCTTTGTATAATAGAGCCATCTTCGTATGTTGCCTTTTTAAAATAAATTTAAAATAAAATAAAAATGCCGCTATGATATCAAATGTTAAAAATGCTGATCGTTTACCTGATTTCCAAGTCGCGTGTTATAAAGGTCGTACGCCCGCGTAAAAATGTTTATAACACTCAAAATAGGGGAGACGAAAATTAAAAAAAGGCAAAAATTTCATATTATAATACCTCGTAGAACGCATGTATACTAGTTTTAATCGAGCGATAGTCAAAATTTTAATTAAGCCGTTCTTCTTGATTTATGTTGTATTTCATAAGCAATCTTGAATAAATTTTTGCCGCATCGGCGGATTAAATTTGGATAGTTTGACTCTGAGCATCATGCACCAGACACTACACTAATTAGGTGCTGTAGTGCAGTTGTACCTTAAAGGATTTGGCATCGCGAACGAACAACAATATATGCCGTGGAAACGCAAGCCGCGCGGTACAGTTAAGTAGTAACTCCCTATGCTGTGGAAATGCGTCAGTTTACGAAATAAAGTGTCAACACTGCCCTAAAAATCTATAGATCTTGCCAAAAGTATGATCATAAACAAAAACTAAACAATAATATTCAATAGGACATCATGTTCAATGTGGCAATAAATCATGAATCGGATGTGAATATTAGAGAAGCATACATAGCTAGGCTGTGCAATGCAAAGAGACGCTAGTGCTGGAATATTTTTTAAATCAAAATACATTAGACATGAAGCTTGTCATTTTTTGCAATGTACATGACGTTATACTGTTATTGTTGGTAAATATTCTATATTTCACGTTTTAAGTCGGCCGTTAAGAGTCGAAAATGTTTAGTAAATGTTTAAACATTTGAAGTTTCCAAACAAATATCTCCACTGACTTTTCCTGATATGTAGTTTACAACCACAAATTGTCCATAGCAATAATTTATTGTTTAGGAAATTTTTTTACAGTTTTATTCAAAAAAATTTAAATAAGTTAAAAATTTGGTGAAAGCAAGAACAATTATAAAATATACATATCGTTGGAACCAAAAACGTTCATTGTAAAGTCAAATGAAACAAGTAAAATGGCCATAAGAGCTGGTGCTTGAAGCGCCATGTTATATGTTATGTATATTTTATTATTTTGATAAATGCTAAAATTTGGCTGTACTGGGAGTCGAACACAGGGCCATCTACATGCGCACCAGACCTGAAAAAACCACTACAGCCCAGAATTGTGCGCGGGTAGGGGTACCCGCGGGCCTGGCCGGGTACGGGCGGCCCAAATGTTGAGCCCGGGGGTAGCGAATACCTGCGAGTACCCGCAGCAGTCACAGGTCCACATGTTTAACTGCAGGTTTAACACACTGGTATTGTGTTATGCTCCAAACTATACGCCCGGCGTCGACCATATTTCTTTCTGTGCTACATGTTCTCCACCATAAGGTATCATGTATTATCCCCTACCATATTTCTTCCCAAGGCATATTTCTTTTTCCATAAGGCACCATATTTTTACCCTTCATGACACTTTCACGCTCCAAACCATACGCCCGGCGTCGACCATATTTCTTTCTGTGCTACATGTTCTCCACCATAAGGTATCATGTATTATCCCCTACCATATTTCTTCCCAAGTCATATTTCTTTTTCCATAAGGCGCCATATTTTTACCCCTTCATGACACCTTCATGCTCCAAACTATACGCCCGGTGTCGACCATATTTCTTTCTGTGCTACATGTTCTCCACCATAAGGTATCATGTATTATCCCCTACCATATTTCTTCCCAAGTCATATTTCATTTTCCATAACGCGCCATATTTTTACCCCTTCATGACACTACTTTATTTGTTTTTACAAGGCCTGATATTGTCTGTATGTGCTATACCAACAGCAGCTGCGACGCTTTGTCTCGTTGTCTCTGTCGCAGGGTTGAATCCAGCAGTATTGCAGTGGTAGTTTTAAGTTAGTGGAATTGACCCAATCCTTTAATTCCTTCACATCATTCGATGAGCTGTAACTTTGCCTTACCCAACCTTCTGCAATTTCATAAGGTACCATCCATCTTTTTGCCAATTTGTCACCTTTACGAGAAGTCTTCCTTGCATTGCTCAGGAGGGCCCCTTCAAAGCGTGTAGCTCGATCAATTCCTTTTGTGTCATATCTGGCTTTTCGACCGCACTGAGCTGCTTTGATGTTTGCTATGGCTGCTTCTAACATTTCATTTAAGCTTGATACTACCTGCTTTACCCTATCCACAAACCAATTTTCCGTGCACACCCCTGACGGTGCTCCCAAAACCTCTGGGCTTCACTAACCAAGTTGTAGCCTAGTGAGAAACTTTCTCATGAATATCAATTACTATATTGTGCAATCAACTAAATACTACTGCATCCCCGGGAAACGGTGCGGTGCCCGGTCCTAGGAGCTCAGAGAGTTCACGAGTGGGCAAATATTCATTCACCACAGCATTTTTATTGTGCGAACTCTCGCTCAACACGCAGCACCTGACGGTCTGTTATCTTTATAATATTTACGATATATGACTAATTATTTCTAATATATTGTTATACTATATAATAATATGACAGCATTCATTCACTCATGCAGCACTCGTTCATTCATATTCATTCACCACAGCATCCTTTTTTGTGCGAACTCTCGCTCAACACGCAGTACCTGATGGTCTGTTATATTTATAATAATTACGACATATGACTAATTATTTCTAATATATTGTTACACTATATAATAATATAACAATATGACAGCATTCATTCACTCATTCAGCACTGATTCATTCATATTCATTCACCACAGCATCCTTTATTGTGCGAAGTCTCGCTCAACACGCAGCACCTGATTATCTATCTTTATAATAATTACGATATATGACTTATTATTTATCATATATTGTTATACTATATAATAATATAATATGACAGCATTCATTCACTCATTCAGCACTCATTCATTCCTATTCATTCACTACAACATCTTTTATTGTGCGAACTCTCGCTCAACACCGCAGCACCTGATTGTCTGTTATCTTTATAATAATTACGATATATGACTTATTATTTATAATATATTGTTATACTATATAATAATATAATATGACAGCATTCATTCACTCATATTCATTCACCACAACACCCTTTATTGTGCGAACTTTCGCTCAACACGCAGCACCTGATGGTCTGTTATCTTTATAATAATTACGATATATGACTTATTATTTATAATATATTGTTATACTATATAATAATATTATAATCTGACGAGTTTTGAATTTATTCGTACATATATTTTCAAATATCATATATTCTTTTTCTTACACATATAATATTCAAAATATGGTTTCCAAAGGGCACATGAGACAGATCCAAAACACCCAAACCTGCAATATCTCCATTAAATATGGAACGTGTACCCTCCCGAGTACTAGTCGGTTTCAAAGAATGCACCATAGAGAAGCTAATTACACCTAGAATAGTTTTGTAATGAATAATAATAAAATTATTATGCCATCGATAGAGGTGGTATATAATTTGTTGGTTTCGAGGGCCTGAAAAGACCCGTGGGTACAGGCGTAGTGGCGGTTGACAAGCCTCAGATTTCCGCGGGTAACCGCGGGCTGAAAAATTTATGCACACCTCTGCTCACTGAAAATAGGTTTCCGTGAAATTTAAAAGAAATTTATTTGAATTTTGCAACACCAAATATTTTTAATTCAAAGAAACATTCCTTGAAATTCAAAGAATTATTTATTTAAGAATTACATATCTTTGAAATTTCAAATATAATTCTTTGAAATTTCAAGCAATATTTCTTTGAATTTCAAAAGAATATCTGGTGGTGCAAAATTCAAAGAAATTTCTTTTAAATTTCACAGATTGTATTTTGAGTGAGCATGGAATCGTTATAAAACGTTGATAATTTATGATGTTGTTCTAACCAGCAAATTGTAAAACGCTTCAGTGGCAGGTATTAGTTTAGCGAAATTCCTGCAATGACTTCAATTCAGGATGCCAGCTACACTCAACATTAAGGGTACATCACATGCGGAGTTTTTTTTATTTTTATAGCGACAACTGCTTAAATTTGGTTTCCAAAAAAGACTAATTAAACCGGTGCCAAATATCTAATGATCGAACAGGGTCGAGAAAAATTAATCTGACCATTTAAAATTGAGATTGAAAATAAAGTTTTTTAAGTTTAAATCTGCTTGAAATGTATGCCCTTACAGTTAACTACTAACATATAGCATGATTTCTCAATGAAGTTCATGCAGGAGCATCAAAAACTACTCCTCTAAAGCGGAGGGGGCAGGCAAAAAGTGGAGAGACTTCTGAACGAAGTTCATGCAGGAGCATCAAAAACTCCTCTAAAGCGGAGGGGGCAGGCAAAAAGTGGAGAGACTTCTGAATGGAGTTCATGCAGGGGCGTCACAACCTCCTCTAAAGCGGAGGGGGCAGGCAAAAAGTGGAGAGAGCCTGTCATTTACATTCATTTTATTATAGCTCCATCAATTTTTCACATTTGTTAGCAAAAAGTGAAGGGAGTCGGTCCTAGCCTATCCCCCTCTCCTCTTTCAACGTTCCCCGAATACGTAATATAAAAGTTCTAACTACATGAATCAATTTTTTTTTATTTAAGCTTGATCTTAAATATTAATTATTATTAATGTTATAGGTATATAGTTTCAAGGTGTATCTTATGCAAAGTAATATTTTAATTCAATTAACTAATGAATTCGAGATAACGAGTATTGTTGCATACAACATAGAAGCCATAAAGCTTAAATCCATTAGCCCAACTTTGAGTTCAGCAACTGGACTATAGGACTAGAAAATCCACGTTTTCTTGATTTAATGGTTGCTATTACCTGCAGCAAACAGATATAAAATAATTTGTTATTATAAAATCTTGCTACAACCATTTTAAGATGGGCATTGCTTTTCAGAAATTGACGCGCAGGAAAATACATTGGACTAAGCCGGCTTGTCTTAGTAGAAATGCATCACAGCTGTTAAACACATAATTCTGCCCATGGAACCCTAGGAAAACAGGATATATATATATTGAAAACCAAATAACTTTTCACTTTATCTCTGAAATGTTATAGCTCAACTTATTTAATTTCGACCACCTGCAGTGCAAAATATTTTTTAAGATGGCTTTATTGTTTCATTGGTGATTGTGTCAAAGTGAAATCCACTTCAACCCATTCAAATTTAACGTTCCAACACCAAGGAACGTTGACTTTCGCACACCGGTATTCTATATACTGGCCCCGGAAAGATGGAAAGATGAGTCGTCAGGCAAGCCGGCTAACGCTGGAATGTCCTTACGGTATTCCAACTAAGTCACTGGAACGGATATATATAAGATAGATATGAATATATAAGCAGATACTAAGTGCAGCACTCGCTAATAATAGCAAAAATAACTGTATGCCCTTATCATTAATTGCTTGAGAACATACTCCTAAAGAATAGCGTAGGGTTATTTCTATAAACTTATTTGTTCAGAAAGTGAGCAAAAATTTATTTTAGATTAATGCGTGGAAGGAAACCAGATAATTGCCTTAAAGATATTATATACGGCTTCTCGCTAATCTATTTCTTTCCATCTTTATTAGCATTAGGCACGTAAATTTATCCTACCACGTCTTCAAACTTTATTACCATATGTGTTGAATATTAGGACAAGTCATTAACGATATAGTTTTGAAGCTATACCCGTAAGCTTAGCAAGTGGAAAAAAGACTCCGGAAAAGAAATTTCTAATTCATTTTACTTTTCATTTATAACCAAATTTGCACTCCCCTCCCTCTCGCATTTAATATTACTCCAACACCCCTCCTATACAAATGCTTCGGCCACAGGTGTGGCTCTGTACCTTCATAATGTTTTGTTATCCAATTGCAGAAACAAATGTAAGCTTCTTAAAGAACAGCGAGCTTAAAGTGTAGGCGCAGGCCGACACAGGTCTAAATCGATTTTGTGGCTTAAGATTTTATAACTTCTATTACATAACGTAGAATTACTAGATTATTTAAAGATCCTTCTTAGAATACCATATCTAGTTGCGACACCGCTATGGTGATCGTATAATAATATGTCTCTCAAAACTTAAGCCTTAAGACTGGACTTACAGCCGAACATCAAACTTTTGTCATACGGTATCCATTTCTTCCCACGCTGCTATAATAAAACACTTGACATGATTGATAGGACATCAGTTGACATGACATCAGTAGCGTACCATTAAAATAATTGATTTGTGATTGTCGCAATTAAAGTTGATTAACCAACAAATATTTAATTGGTGATTTGCAAATAAATTTTTTCAGCCCCTGATGACGCATAAAATCTCAGTTTCGTGTGAAATATTATCGGATGAATCCGAGGCGTTTACCGGGCGCCATTTTCAATTGGTAAATTGTTGCGTTCTAAACTATTCCGGTATAATCAGAGTGAAACAGTGCGGCAGTGCACCGCAGCATACATACATACTGAATTGTACAGTCTTGCAAAGGTGAAAACAATGTCACAGCCTAAGAAAAGCAATAGCAATATATAGCAAAACAATAGTATCAAATATTAATAAATGTATTATTTAATAAATGAAATATAGTAACCAACTTAATATGCACAATTACGTATTTATATTTTTTATATTATTTTATAATTACAATTACTTAATATTACACAATGGATTAAAACAATTAGACAAATAATTAAATAAATAAATAAATAAATAAATAAATAAAACAATAAAACATATATATTATATGCACACGAAAACAATATAATAAAAATGAAGCCAGTTAATAAAATATGTTTAGTAAAATAAAAATACATTTAGAATAAATATATAAACACAAAATGAAAAAATAAATAAATAAAATTCGTAAATAAAGCGAATAGATATGTCGACGATGACAGTAATTAGTTTTAAGAAAGCTATGAACCGTCTGCCGTTGGACCCTTGGCACAAACAATAATTGCTTGCAATAACAATGCCTATATTATTTGTCCTAAGATTTCGTCAATACCGCAGTGGGGGGAGGGGCGGTGGGGCAAGGACGGCTGAGTCCTACTGCTCCTGCTGGACCCCCCTTGCTGAGATGAAAATCTATGCGATTCATTTTGCTATTCTCATATAACCATGTTTGAGCCACCCTTCCCTGGAGTTCCTCCAGAAGTCCCCCCAGTCTGTCTGTTCCGGCTACAAGCCTGGATTTTGTGTTCCATCAACAACAACAACAAAAACTAGAATTTCTAGCCAAGAATGTTTGCACCATATTTATTTTAATAAATATGTAAACAAATAATAATTGTCTGGAATAGAGGCACGCATTCCTAGACCTGAGTGCCGATAACGAACCAAATCTTAATTAACCATTACCAAGATACATCATCTTGATTATAACCCATTGACCACATCTTAATTTCTTGCTTCGCTTATTAATTTTTGGTTTGACACGCATAAATAAACTTCTGAAGATGAGGTCGCGCAGTAGCTCATTGGAAAACTCTGAATCTCAATTTATGCTCTTTAGTTGGACGCAGAAACCGATTCCTAGTCCTTCCTCTTCAAACGGGGGTTCGAAGGGAACCGGAGAAGGTCCCTAGAGATCCTTCAGAAACACGTTGTGACTCTTATCTCGATAACCACGAAAGTGATCTGGTCGCAGTTGGGCTCAATTTATTCTGAAGGCTTAATTCTATAAACCTCTATAAAGGTAGAGCACATTGTTGCCGAGGTCACCTACGTTCCAGGTTTGGATCAAAAAATTAGTTTTCCAGCGGGCCTTTGGAATTCCCGAACCAAATTGATCATATCTCCTCAATTCTCACTGGAACGATTCGACTGCAGTTGGGCTCTTTTTATTGAAAAGCTCTAAATAGCTATCTACGGTACGCATCGGTTGACCTCACCTGCCAGATAGAGTTGGGTTAAGATGGGTGTCAAATGGGCTCTTGGAATCCTGAAGACACTAAATTGGTCATGTCTAGAGCAATTCGGTGGCGGTTATACTCATTTATCAAGAAAGCAAAACTTTAAATAGCTGTGTATGGTATGGTGTTATTGACCTTACCTACCTGACAGGATGGATTAAGATTGGTTTTTAGAACACACTAAATTTGATAATATCTCATCAATGACTTGCGCAATTCAGCCGCTTTTTGTCCTCATTTTATTTGCAAAATGCTATATAGCTATAAATTTTCTAATTATTTGAACTCTCTTTTAGATATTTTGGTTCGTTGTATATATTTGAGACCAATTTGGGGTTCCATTAGCTGTTTCAACACATCTCCATGTAAAAGCCCGGCCGCCAGCTTACCTGAAAGGCGAGCAATTATAGTAATATATCGTATTACTTGACAGGTTATGGTACGAGTTGACATCATCTGCCAGACAAGGTTTGATCGACATGGGTTTTAAGTGGGCCCTTCAGATTCCGAAAGCACTAAATTGGTCATATGTCATCAAGGAATAGAGCGAGTCGGACACGGTTGGACTTATTTATAAAATGCTATTGTAAAGTAACGCTTAATTCGAATACAAAACAAGATACAAGCGAAATTGAATGATAAACTATAAAAAATATGTTGGTTAAACAGAAATATTGTACCGGATTCGTGTTTTTTTTAATAATATAGACATTTCATGTAAAATTATTACAAGTTGTGTCGTAAAACCTATTATTTAGCAACAGGCAATTTTTTCAAAACTTAGATAAAACTTAAAGGTAATATGTTTGCTGCAACATGCAGTTAATCTAATATACAAAAACCAGATGGCACGGACAGAATGATAAATTGGGAATTTATGCTGCAAATTTCGTCGTGACCAATAAATATAACAAAATCATTGCAATTCCCAGATTTCGATCTAAGAATAAATATGTGCACCGTATGTACCTTAACCTAAACAACCATATTAGTTATTCATATAAAATAGAGAAATTTTATCCGTCATCGGTTTCTGAAACGAATATGGCTAATGGCAGACTGAAAAAGATTATCTACTTCTTTTAGCATGTGTACAATGCAGAAATTTGCTTGCTTCTACAGTCATGTGAACCAACACGACAAAACTGCTGAAACTAAAAATTGGATCCTTTAATTTAAAGTTTTAAAATATAACAATAATCGTGAGGTTAAAAAAAGGAAAAGAGACCTCCTCTTTTTCTGCGCCGTCCAAAAAAAAAACACCACAAACAGCAGAAAAAAAGCCCACACACCCCCAAGACTAGAATATTTGCAGCATTTCAAACCTCTGTGCAAAACAAAACCACAGTTAGAATGACCCGCAATGTAATGCATGGCACACTTATTAAAAGTCGCCGAGTGGTCTAGCGCGCCGTCCCTTCCTACCCTTCCAGAAGGTAAAGGTTCAACTCCCGCAGGTACATGCATTTTTACATTTAGAGTAGTTTTTTGTTCCAAGGAACTAACTTAGTCATTCTCAAGCGAGGGTGGAACGGAGCGAGCGTGGTTTCATCATGTGCTCATTTTGTGTAATCACCTTGTAACTTGTTCTTTGTTTGATGTATATACTACATTAAAACCTCTGCAACCATGAATCTATTGAAAACCCTAAAACGTCGTCAACCCCTAAACATATCGAAAACAACTGAAAGCACACTATGTATTCGTGCTAGTTTCTATATAGCTAAGCCATTATATCCAACCTGCCGAAAAACCTATATAGACAATTCTTGATGTGTACGCAATACATAACCTAACAACTGAAGACAGACCATATTCTTCCAGTCGGGTTAATTGACACTAAAACCCAAGAAACCCATGAAAAAACATAACATGCAATTAGGACTTTATATAATCAAGCCATTGTATTCAGCTTACCGAAAAACCTATATATAGACCATTCTTGAAAAACTCCGCGCAAGACGTGACCAAATAGATGAAAACTCACTACATTTTGGGAAATGGGTTCGTCCACTGTAAAGCCTCTGATCTCCGAAGAAAAGGCGTAGTATAGTAAAGATGGACTCTAAATATCGAAGCGTCAAATTCAACGTGCTTGATAACCTAATGGGTACTTATTATAAGGTAAACACGGAATAACATGCAAAAGTTTAAATAATCGCTATTTCTTGGAAAGTATCAATGAACCATATTTGGACCCACTCAAACACAGGGAATGGTGCCACGAAAAAGTCGTGGTCAGTAAAGTTGTAGATCTCGATGAGCTGATTCTGCAGTACATTTTAGTTTGCGTTTTTGGTCACCTTCCCGACAAACTCTTGATGTCGATGATTTCAATTTAGGGCGGTTAATTTGCCAATTCAGCTGTTATAAATATCGATTTCTTCCTCATTATACGCTAGTGTGCTGATCCACTCTTTTATGTTGATCAACTTTGTTTGCTTAACTGGTTTATGCCAACCCGTTGTACTAACGTTACTTATTGCCTCATATATTTTCTCACAATGCGCTTAATTTCTTACCGTAAAAGCGTTGCCGTTGTAAATCTTCCTGTTTCTAAAATTTTCTTTTTCACAAGACCCTCGCCTATGCATCATAGCAAATTAGACTGATTTTTGAAACTTTTTACCAATTCTACTTCCCACAAGAAATGCCAATGTATTTGGAAAAAGTTCGTATCAGAATCAACTAGTTTTGTGTTTTTTCTATAATGCAAAATATTAACCACCAATTTACATTAATAACAATAACAAACATCAATAAAAGAAACTTCAAATTATTCGATTATAGACCGAAGCCCGCGACAAAGAACCACGCATGTATTCCGTTTGAACATTAAGCTATCTATCTATATATCTATCTACCCGAATACTAAACCTAAACTCTGATTTGGACTAGCATACAATTGAAGAAGCACAGACTAAAATATAATTAAACTCGTGACAACCGATCACGTCATAATATAGAAATGACAATGAAAGAATCAAAAAGACACACACACGACACGATCACAGAGCTCGACCACGACGGACCCGACTACCACAAACCATACCATACCCGATCACAAACAGAGATGTGCCCCCAAAAAGCCACCATTAATACTGAGTGTGTTTGTTTGGGGTAGCATTGCTTGCAACTCAGCGCCATTGAGAATGAAAAATAAAACATATTATATATATATATATTGAAATATTTTTGTCTTAATTTTATTACAACTGATATACGAGTATTAAGCAGTGAAGCAACGTTATGGATTTGGATATCTATGGATTGTTGTCCAATTTACCTTGCAACTTAAAAACGCTAAACGTATCAAATGTTCTAAGTTAAAACTTTTAATGCACTCATTTATTTCCCAATTAAGCAATGTTTGACAAATTCTAGTCGCCGCCAGGAATTGAACTACGAAAACATATTACTGTAAGCGGTGTAATCGAAACTATTGAAATAACTGAGAGATATTACCCACAAAACTCAATGCACTTGCGATCGAGCTTTGCATGACAAACTCGTTTTAAATACAACTCTTCGCAATGTGCGCTATTAATGTTTTTGGTATTACTGGGAAATAATACGTTAAAGCAGGTGGCCAAAAAGACAATTTTGTACAAGAATATGACACTCGGTCATACGCATGTATATTACCTTATCCGATGACGTTTGCGGTTTTTCGGTTTACCTCCCGCTTCCCCCATAAGGATTGCTCCTTATGTTCGAATCTGAATGGTTGTTATCACGTGATAGTTGCAAACCCCTAAAGAACCTTGGGCGGTACCCATTAGAATCCTTGCCGGGTAAGACGAAAAACCACCGCATCATCAGATAACCAATAGTACACGAGTATGACCGAGTGTTATACTCTTCTACCCAATTTTCATAATCTACTCTTGGTTGAAGCAATAAAAATTCGTTAGATGAAGTAAAGCAAATAAATTGCAACCGTTACATTTCCGAAAATTACTTTCTTCATCACGATGATTATCCAAAGAGTTCTCGTAATATTTTTTAAATTCATGAAGATTTAATGCTATTAAAACACATAAAACTTCGTTGTAAGTGCTGGTATTTTACTCTACACTACAGGTAAGAAAGGTTCTTTGGAAATCCACGTAGGCTCGACATAATCTGGAGCTGAAATTTTTCAGCACAGCCCAGCCCGACCCTCTCGAAATCGAGGTCGGCCCGGCCCAGAGCTGCAATATTTCGACCCGGCTTTTTGTAATAGGATATAGGCATGCTAAACATAAAGCATCCAGGCGATATAATGATAAAAACATATATATAAAATGGGTCAGACAATAAATTCTTAACACGAACCCAAAATTATGAAACCGTGTAGTAAGCGTTCGGTCTTTGACTGAGAAAAGAAGGTACCGAAATATTTCGGGCCGACCTTTTCGTGTGGTCCGGCCTGAACCGGGCCAGGCCGGCGGACCGAAATTCACACCGTTACCCTACGCTACTACCTACACAACACAAATTATTATATACTCGGCTCTGTGCAAATTTTATCAAGTACGATTCGGAAAAGTATTTTAACGGAAAGTTAAATACAACGTCTGGTCAAATGCATTAACTTGTTACTGACGAATGCATTTATTCGTACATTACATTTGGGTTGTATATGCGACATAACAACGAAACGTTATGATGCAAAATGAAGCAGAATTTTTTTATTTTCTAAGAAGAGCCTGAGCGACAAAGCCGCAAATATTTTCATATTTCACATGTCAACTTCGGAAAACTTGTGGCCACAAATGACAGTTCGGTTAATACAGACCCAAAACCTTGACCAAGAACTTGCCTTGGCTAAGCTTTAATAGATGTGGCGACGACACTTTAGGTGAAATAATTTGGTTCTATGTCGTAGTCATACATCAATTTTTCAAAGTGCGCCCAACGAAGCCTATAATTCATGTGTTTCTTATTTGATTTTATAGCTGATAGAAGGCATCTTAATCTAATGCTGAACGTTTGGATATATACGTGCAGTAAGATCCTCACATAATAACGATATGTGGCATGACATCCACGAGGTAACATCTTCTTGTAAGATCTTGATGCAATAAAATTAATTTTAGCTAAAAGACTCATCGTGTTTATTAGGCCCAACGTTTCCAAGTACACAACACGTTAGAACATTTTCATTCCATATCACGTTATAACCTGCCTTGCGTGATTTGTTATTGAAAATATTGTCTCTATATCGGTTTGTATTATATCCTGCTTTGGTTTCTTTGGCACTATGTACTACGATAGAATATCCGAAGATCAGGCGGCGCGGCGTACACATTGTATACACATAAGCCAAAAAGAGTCCGATCCTCATCGCCTTGGGCAGAGTAGATTAGATGTTCCGTCGGGGTGGGAGTGGACTAGATTTTTAAGTTTTAAGATACTCAAAGTTATCCTCAAGTATAACAAATTTTCCTACATTTTTCCCAATTTTCTGCAATTTTTTTCTGAAATTTTATCCATTTTTAATTTTCTCTAAATATCTGGTAGAACTTTCCGCGCGTCTGGTGAAGCGGGGAACATACAAGGTAGGGATTTCAACCTTTAGGTAATGCATCGTTCACATTAAGATTGCGTACACATGTTGCACACGGTTACGCAACGAACCGTAGTGTTCGTTACACTGCAGTTGTCATTACATTGTAATGACAATACTGTCCGTCGTTACAAGCTTCGTGCAACAGCTTACATTTCTTAAATACGCCTTGGCGTTACACGGCTTGTAATAACAGTGTTTAAAATTGCACGCCGGGTGAACGTCAACAACGGACGCCGTACGATGGTGTAATGAGGAATAATATTTTTACACTGCAGCTGCAACAGAAGCCTTTGTCGCTGCACGGCAGTGTACATAGAACCGAGAAACAGCTATGCCAGCTGTGTTACGCAAACAAAGAATATTGTACGCTGTTGTAATGAGCAGCTAAATCTTTGAACAAATCTTATCAAAACCACGGTAGCTTCACGACGCGTAACAGAAAACGAAACCACTGCACGGTGATGCACTGGAAAACAGGCTGTTGTACAGCTAGTACAAAAGCAGGCATAAACGTAGCGTGGATCTCGATTAATGCTAAAAATTTGTGTACCAGATCCGTGAACCGTAAATTAGAGAATTCCTTATAAATACGTAAAATCATGAATTTTTGTAATAATAAACGTGACGTATGACTGAATTATAAACTGTCTGAAACAATGCAAATCTTAAAAGCGCCGTGCACCTTCTCTCTGTAAATACACATGTTTTAGTTTATTCCGCAATATATCGAACGCCCACAACTACAACGTAGCAATATCTGTATATAATAACCACTCTGTCAAGACTGAATGCGATAAGATTAATTGGCAAAATGGTAAGAATAGGTAGGCATCGTATTAATTGCCATTACACTTTGTTACAACCCATTTATAGTTAAGTCTTACCCACAGATTTTGACCATATATGCTTACAGAGGTACGGACGTTAACCCGCTGAGACGTCGGACCCCTCTCTTTCTCGGCTAACCCCGACCAATTTCCCGGAGACCGCAGGCATACCCCCTTCCCAGGACTCAACTACCGCCCTGGGACATCGAACCTCCAGCATGCATGATTTACGAGTACTTAGAGTAGTGCTGTTACTCAGCTAGGCAAGAAAATGATCTGATTATGTTTCATATTAGTAGTAAAATACAAAGGACAAACCACTTATCAGAATTGTTTTCATAAACTCCGAAATAACAAATCCTCCAGTACTCAGGTTTATGTTTTAACAGTTCATATAACAATAGGGAATGTATCAAACTCAGCTCTAATTTGGGTTAAAACAATACTTTTTGTCGACGCAGTTTTTAATCACATACATGCCGAAGCGAGGGTTCCACTCTGAGGGTACTACCCTACTCACCCTTACCATGTCGAAAGCGCACGGAAAGTTTTAGCACAAATGGGCCATAAGGGGCGAAAATTTGCAATAATGGGGTAAAATTTGCACAAATGGGTAGTCGTGAGGTAGGTCGTCAAGTTTTTTAGCACACCTCGAGAACTTCCCCCACCTAAGACTGCCACCCCTGCTCTCTCTTATGGTCATCAATGCATAAGCCATTGCTCGTTGCATTTTATCAGTAACCCCAACGTTCCCATAAAAAAAGTCAAATAACAACTTTTAGTATGGCAATATAAACTTTTACAATGTTCACAAAACGATCTTCCGCATAGTATCTATATCAAAAATAAGCCAATATTTGACCAAGATACAAAACTAAATTAATAGCTGAGCCGATGCTCGGCTGGGCTGTTTCTAGAAAGAAGATAACCATCATTTTCAAATCTATATATTGCCAACGGATAGGCAAAGCTAATAAAACCTAAAATTAAAGCCGAAAAAAATTTCATTGGGTTTCTTTGGCCCTTTGGCGTATTTCGCAACAAATACCAGAACGATATTCGTCTTTCGCTTAAATGTAAAGATTGTTCGGTTTTTGACATACAAGAAGTAATAGCCATGGTAAAATGTGTATTGTTATAGGTCTAGGTCTGATTAAAATTAAAGATATATTTTCGATTCAACGGCTGCTTATTTTACAGAGAAATGGAGAGCTTGTTGGCATATAACTGCTGTATTCATAGATCTAAGTAAACCTGTGAATATATCTGTATAATAATACAAAATATATATTACTTTTGTTTACAAAGGTGGAAATTTCGCTCAGAGTCCGTCTCTTACATGACTATTTTGTATTGTCCTGCAAATAAACTAGTGAATATATATCTATTACCTTTGTTTGAAAAAGTAAAAAAATTTCGTTCAGAGTGCGTATCTTACATGACCGTTTTGTATTGTCCTGGTGCATTTTATAAACTTTCGTGAAATATTACACAACACTAGCGAAAGTATTCAGAAAATCAAAAGGTCATATCAGCTTATATATAATGGCCATGTGCACGATTTCAAATAAGCCAATTAATATAATGTGTCCAAGGTCCATCGACTCAGGAGAAGAGGTAGATGGTACAGCGGGTTTCTTAAGATGTAGATGGTACAGAAAGTTTCTCAAAATTTTCCTCAATTTTTGTTAATTTATGCCAATTTTTGCCAAATCATCTCCAATTTTTGTTATTTTTTTCAAACACGTACCCAACAAGCTTGAATAGTTTTGCATGCTTAGGAATAATGGCGAACGAACAAACTACATTAATGGAAGCATTTGGAAGCCTGAGCTCCATCCAATTAGAATTAAATTATGAACGTCTTTTGAACCATATCAGTGTAAATTATCAAATTTTTTTATTTGAGCTGTGTAGCTGTTGTTACAAATCTGATCTACTTTTCAAGATCACTAAATATCTACGTTTCTAAGATGTCCAGGTATCACTTGCTACAACTAATGCTGAGGCATCTTGGGAACGTAGATATTTAGTGGTCTTGAATAGTTTTGCATGCTTAGGAACAGGCGAACGAACAAACTACATTAGTGGAAGCATTTGGAAGCCTGAACTCCATCCAATTAGAATTAAATTATGAACGTCTTTTGAACCATATCAGTGTAAATTATCAATTTTTTTTATTTAAGCTGTCTAGCTGTTGTTACAAATCTGATCTACTTTTCAAGACCACTAAATATCTACGTTTCTAAGATGTCCAGTATCACTTGCAGCAACTAATGCTGAGACATCTTTGAAACGTAGATATTTAGTGATCTCGAATAGTTTAGCATGCTTAAGAATAATGGCGAACGAACAAAATACATTAGTGGAAGCATTTGGAAGCCTGAACTTCATCCAATTAGAATTAAATTATGAACGTCTTTTGAACCATATCAGTGTAAATTATCAAATTTTTTTATTTGAGCTGTGTAGCTGTTGTTACAAATCTGATCTACTTTTCAAGACCACTAAATATCTACGTTTCTAAGATGTCCAGGTATCACTTGCTACAACTAATGCTGAGGCATCTTGGGAACGTAGATATTTAGTGGTCTTGAATAGTTTTGCATGCTTAGGAATAATGGCGAACGAACAAACTACATTAGTGGAAGCATTTGGAAGCCTGAACTCCATCCAATTAGAATTAAATTATGAACGTATTTTGAACCATATCAGTGTAAATTATCAATTTTTTTATTTGAGCTGTGTAGCTGTTGTACAAATCTGTTCTACTTTTCAAAACCACTAAATATCTACGTTTCTAAGATGTCCAAGTATCACTTGCTGCAACTAATGCTGAGACATCTTAGGAACGTAGATATTTAGTGATCTCGAATAGTTTAGCATGCTTAAGAATAATGGCGAACGAACAAAATACATTAGTGGAAGCATTTGGAAGCCTGAACTTCATCCAATTAGAATTAAATTATGAACGTCTTTTGAAAAATATCAGTATAAATTATCAAATTTTTTTATTTGAGCTGTATAGCTGTTTTTACAAATCTGATCTACTTTTCAAGGCCACTAAATATCTACGTTTCTAAGACTTCTCAGCATTAGTTGCAGCAAATGATACTGACTACGCGAATAGGATATTACGAGCGCAATATATTATAATTTCAGAAATTGCTTTTGATCACCAAAAATCCGAGAACAATACCGTTCTGTTGACTCCCGTGTTATGACAGATTTCACCTCAAACAAAAACTGTCAGTCACATAGAGAAAAAGAAATATTAGCTTATATAACAGCCTTATTAGGCCATTCTGGATTTCTTTGAAGTTTCAGGCCTACCAATGTTCCAAATTTAATAGTCCAATAGATATCGTATAACTAAAAAACATCCTACGCGCTCGAGGATCCATCCAACTATACTTGCGAAAATGCCTCCTACAAATTTGCTAGTTGTTTACAGTCCAAGATGTAACAGTTGACAATAACACTACAATCAGGGTCAAATTGTAAGACACAAATTGCGGTCGTCAAGATATAACAGTTAACAATAACACTACAATCAGGGTCAAATTGTAAGACACAAATTGAGGTCGTGTATATTCATTCTAATCGCTCTAGGTTCTAAGCCTCTACAAGCCTTATAACGTTAGAGTGAGTCTGCGCTGGCCATGAATTTTGTCCGATAGAGTATAACATTACGGTAGTCGAAACATGATACAAAAATTTGAATTTCCCACATTGACGGCTATCAAAATTTGAATTTCCGTCCCCATACAACAAATAAAAACATTAATTGCATAAACCAAGTCAGACAGCACACTATAGTTTGTACTGTATAGCGAACCCTGATTGATTGGAAATGTCCGGAGAGCTAAGTATATCTGCCGGAAAAACCCGCATGCATAGCTAGCATGTGCTACAGTACTGTCCGCTGAGCCTAATGTATAAACTTATAATATTGTATGGCAGCATACAATTTACCATAAACGGCCGATTAAATCTCAAAATTTCCTGCAAATTTTGACAATGGAAGTCTTCAAAAATGATTAGGAGCTTAATATATCAAAGTGTACCCTGTGGCACCGCTGTGGTCCCTCCCGTCTGACAGTAATATGAGGCCATTTTTGTAATTTTCTCTTTTCAGTCTTATCCATAGTCTTCATATGGATCTCCATGAAACTATCGGTTAACAAAAACTTAACTACTAAATTCGGTACTGAATAATAGAAGTTGAACTTTGTTGCAACAACGCATGTTTCCCAATATCAGACAAGCCACATCGTCAACCACAGTATATGAGACAAAATGGCAAATGAACGACAAAAAGACAATTTATTGCCTAATAGAGTTCATGAATATTAAATTAGGTTTATTGAGTTTTTGAGGTTTTGATTCAGTGTACAAAAACACTACTGCATTTTTTCTAAAAGCAAAAACGACAATTATATATATACATCTAGGAATTATTTTGGACTCTTTTTATGAAATAATAAATCGATCAATAGTTGCTGATTCACAGAATAAAGCACCCCTCTATTCGAAAATTTTTGTTACATACAACATGTGGTATGTAACAGTGTTACATACGACATGCCTTATGTAACAGAGTTACGTACAAGATGTCGTATGTAGCTATGTTACGTACAACATGTCGTTGGGCCAACCACATTCGGACAAAGCCAACTTAAAACGACCAGCTTATATCCACTTGCAATTTATGCCATCTTCGTGATCACACCTTGAATTAATGCCGCATAATGGCTATGATATAACGTTTATTTAAAGAATAGTTTGATCCTAATTAAAATCCATTGGGTTTCAGACAAGTAGCCTATCGGGTAAAACTAGTAACTCCATTGAGCTTGAAGAACGTAGTGAAGCAGAGGTGCACCTACGCGTTTTGCGTTCACAGCCAATCAGTCCTTGATAGCATACGTCGATATGCTATATGTAGATATCACACAATGCCGCACAAGTTAGAACAAAACTAACACCGGCAATAAGTTTTCCATTCCACAAAACCCCAAAGTGCAAGCTATCAGCCTCTCAGGACGAATACAGGGGTGACCGCTGGGTAAGATTCCCTCATCGGAACATGCATAGACGCGCAAAGTTGGCCGGCTGTGGGGGCTAGATGTTTCCGGCTGAGGTAGGCCATGGGAGTAATCAAAAACTCCTTCAGGATCCCAAATATTACTAATAATGGCAACTCAGGTCGTCCAAAATATACTCTCATCGGATATAGAATTTTTCACTCGCCTTCGGCGCGCCTCGTCACCTCGAGGAAGGGAGGAAAGAATGTGGGTCTTCGGAGTAGAAAGGGAGGTTCGGCGCCTAGGGGACCACCTCGCTGTGAAATCCTGGATCCGCCACTGAACAGTTATTTTGTAAAAGCCACCGATCTTGCGTTTATTATCAAGCAGTCGATTTAATGCTAGATATTGCATTGAATACATGGTCGTGCAATACTGTACGTATATATCGAATAATAGAAATTTTGAACATGCGAAAGTTCGTTTTTACAAACCTAGCCTTGAGATATAAGCATAAAAAATGATGATAACAAGTTCTGCAACCTTCTTATTTAGTAGATTCTGACAAAACGAAACATAGTTTGCTACATATATTACAATGTTCCGTCCATGCTTTTCGTAAAAATTTTAGTCGAACAATACTAGCGTTACGAACTCATAAAATGTGATATATCAAGCATACAGGTCGTGCGATATTCTACGTACCGTGAAATTTGTTGGACATTTATGATAACTGCGTTAGGTAAACAATGTTTTAGTAAGGCCTAGAGATAGGTAGTAAACGACGAAAGGATATCAAGCAGCCTCAGAAAGTTGGGCTGGGGTGAAATTCGAACCCACGACCTCCTGCCTTTGGAAGCGAAAGCAGCCGCTCTACCGACTAAACTATCCCTGTCCAACTTCATAGCAGATATTAAGCTGCTATATTCAACATATTGAAACAAGAGTAAAAACATGAAGCAAAACCAAAAATAGAATCCTGAAGACTAGCTATGTAATAAAACGCCATTGTGCCAAGATTATAACTCAGAAACTTGCAAAAATTTGTTTGGTTCGTCAGCGTCGCAGAATTCAGCTTCAACATAGCCGAAAGTAGTAAAAGGCACAACTAAGTGACTATATCTTTGCGGCAAAATATTATAGTGAGTTATGCTTCTTTCTATAAAGCTGTAGATTTGGTATAGAATTTACGCATTCTCCTCGAATTTAGTACGCTAAATATATGATTGTATCTATATATATAAGAGATATATATGAATTTTTTATAAATCTAACCAAACCTGATTTTAGTAATGACGTCCAATAATTTCAGATTCAATTTCACGAAATTTGATCCGAATTTTGTAGATATATATCAAGTTAACTGACGGGCAGAGTAAGCTTCTGTCGGTACGGTACATTGTCATCAATAAAATCGCTTGTAATCATTCATGGCGGGAGCTGTTTCACAGCTCGGTCATGTATATTCATTCATTGGATACTGGCGCCTCCTCTTGAACTATATTTAGCCTCCTGAGGTCCCCGGATCTACCCCACTATGTGTCGAAGACATGCGGAACATTTTAGTGATTGCGGGCAAAATTATGAAAAAAAATTGGGAAAATGGGAATAATTATGAGAAATAATTGTGGAAAAGTACTGGTAATTCCGTGTCGGACCCTCCGTCCCCCCCTCCCGCTCACACCACCACCGGATCCGTCTACCACGCCTTAGCTGACTGGCCTTGACCACTTACGGTATATAATCAAACAAACTTACCTTCCACGACATAACCATCAACGTTATATAACTATTGTCATGATTCGACTGTTGTCGCGGGTGACAATTTGCAAGGATTGATGGTCTGATGTGAATTATAAGCTGTTACTTGCCATAATTATTATTCAATCATTGTAGTAGTAGTAGTAGTAGTAGGGTTTTAATTTTATAGAAGCTCATTTATATAATTAATATTCTATCTATTTTATTATTTGAGAATTGAGTTTAAATTGTTTCTTAAAGATTTCTCTATAAGCAATTATTTCAATAAGAATTTCGACATTTTCAATATTTGGACTTTGAATGGGCTTTAGCACTATATATATAAGTATTTGCACAAAAGCTGTTTTAAGAACAACCATAGTTTGTTTTCAGCGATTTATATTCAATCCTAGTGCAGCTGCGATGACAACCCTGCACGGACATAACATCTGAACCATTGGGAGTACCGAAGGACGGCTACCGGGTCAAGCCGCCCACCAAACGGTTTCTAGGTTTTGATTATGGTGTGGACCAAACTTCGAAATTCAAACAAGTTTTTGTGAACAGATCGGCCAACCCTAAGACCATCCATACCCCTGGAAGGATATGATACATCAACATCAGTTCTCCGACAGCAATACCATCGTATTCAGCGTTGTTAAAAATTTATATAACAATGTTTTGACGCTCGCAACCCTCAGTAACATGCCACAAAAGCAAAAAAGTGTTCTATCAGAATAGGTTGGCAGACCCTAAAACACCCCCATAACCCTTTGGAAGGATGCAATATATACAGCAACAGCGGCCATCTGACGGCCTTACACTATTACACACTATACACTATGTTACAGTGCACATTATATTTACTAGTACAGTTCACACTATACACTCACTACGCACTATGTTACAGTGCACATAATATATAATTGGCTATAACTATGTCACAAGTAGGTGTTCCACGGCTTCCTGCGCGTTTGAACATTTGCACACTGTTGTGCAGATTACTCGTTCAAACTCATTTTAAACCGTTTATACCAATCACTGAATACACAGGCAACATGCTACAACTGTTACTTGTAACATAGAAACTTTACTAAAATTACTTTTTTGCAACCCTTGTTTCAAAAAGGTTTTAATACGTGTAATTTTAGCGCTTTAATTATGAGGCGTTTACGTTATGAAGGACGCCCATGTGAAAATTTTGCACCACAATAGTCTAAAGCATACCATACAGTGGTATGTATACAGTGTATAATTCTGCGTCTTCGGGCTATGTTCCCACTAGGTGTGATCGCGGTGTGAATTCGCGATCGTCCAGTCATTCTACATTGTGTGTCAGCCTTCTCCATTACAATCAGTCTCATATCTTCGCTCACGCAATCTTTCCATCTCCACTTCGGCCTCCCTCGTCGCCTTACCCCCACCTCCAGCTTCCACACCATCTGGCCCACATACCCCTTCTCTCTTCTCAAAACATGACCCGGGCACCTTAGCCGGCCGTCTCATATTTTGTTTGCAATAGGTGTCACTCTCAGTACTCATTTCACTACTTCGTTCCTTACTCTGTCTAGGCGGGATTTCCATATTATAAATCAAAGCATCCTCATTTCTGCCACCTCCATTTTCTTCTCCTGTGCGTTTGTCACCGCCGCCGTGTCTATACAGTACAGCGTGGCAGATCGCACCATCGTCCTGTACATTTTACCTTTCACCTTCCCTGGTACCTTCTATCGTACATCGCTCCAGGGACATCTTTTCAGGCCATTCATCCCGCTTTTATCCTTCGTGCGGTCTCACTGCCTGCGTTGCCTGTGCTCTGTATCGTCGATCCAAGATACTTAATGTCTTTCACACGCTTCAGCTTTTTTCCATGTGGTCGCACCGATATTGCCGTTTTCTTGTATTTTAGGTCTCGTGGGCCCATTAAAAATCCGATTTGACCCAATCTTATTACAAAACTAATGATAATAGCAGTAGTGATTTGCACATACGTAGGAGAGAATTAGTTGCTTTACAAAATGAGACCAAAACATCTATATGGCTACAGTATTTGCGGTATTATTGCCGTTTACGTGTATTTTAGGTGTCATGAGCTCATTCATACACCCGTTTTGGCCCAACACTGCAGTTTTATGACAATAAAGGATCAGTTGCTATATAAGTTGAGACCAATAACACTCATGTAGCTCGGGGCTGGGGTTTTTTTTTTTTTTTTTTTTTTTTTTTTTTATGCGTGTAACCCTAAAAACGTTACAGCGCACACTGTCCAATTTCACCACTATTCCTTATGGAAAGATTGCGTGAGCGAAGATATGAGACTGATTGTAATGGAGAAGGCTGACACACAATGTAGAATGACTGGACGATCGCGAATTCACACCGCGATCACACCTAGTGGGAACATAGCCCGAAGACGCAGAATTATACACTGTATACATACCACTGTATGGTATGCTTTAGACTATTGTGGTGCAAAATTTTCACATGGGCGTCCTTCATAACGTAAACGCCTCATAATTAAAGCGCTAAAATTACACGTATTAAAACCTTTTTGAAACAAGGGTTGCAAAAAAGTAATTTTCCATAAAATTTTCTATGTTACAAGTAACAGTTGTAGCATGTTGCCTGTGTATTCAGTGATTGGTATAAACGGTTTAAAATGAGTTTGAACGAGTAATCTGCACAACAGTGTGCAAATGTTCAAACGCGCAGGAAGCCGTGGAACACCTAACTTGTGACATAGTTATAGCCAATTATATATTATGTGCACTGTAACATAGTGCGTAGTGAGTGTATAGTGTGAACTGTAACATAGTAAATATAATGTGCACTGTAACATAGTGTATAGTGTGTAATAGTGTAAGGTATATAGTGTTTTACACTATGTTACACTATGATACACTATGTTACACTATGTTACACTATGTTATGTTACACTATGTTACATTATGTCACATTATGTTACATTATGTTACATTATGTTACACTATGTTATGTTACATTATGTTACATTATGTTACATTATGTTACATTATGTTACATTATGTTACATTATGTTACACTATGTTACATGATGTTATATTACACTATGTTACACTATGTTACACTGCGTTACACTATGTTACACCATGTTACACTATGTTACTATGTTACACTATGTTACTATGTTACACTATGTTACATATGTTACACTATTACACTATGTTACACTATACACTGTAACATAGTGTATAGTGTGTATGTATACTGTAACATAGTGTAACTATATATATGTGTGCACTGTAACAAAGTGTATAGTGTGCACTGTAACATAATGTGTAGTGAGTGCAAACATTTATCTGTGCACACTGCATAATTCTTTTTAAACATACATCGCGCGTTTGGTATCGTGTTAAACGCAAGAGTAGCAAGGTTCGAATTTATAAAATATCGAAGGAAAAATATTTAAAAGTTTACCGCAAATTAATCTGTGTTATGTTATAGCCGTAATTCAAAAGTAAACTCAGAAGGTAGTAACACAAACTCGTAAGCACATAAGTAAATGTTATCATAGGAAAAATTATTAACCTCAAATTGGTTAAGATTTACATTAACAAAAAATAAAAATTGGGTGCTCCACAATTCAATCAAGTCCATCACTAGCGACAATTCTGTACCTCAGTTATATATTTGAGTTAAAACTTTAAAATGCAAAAATACTACTAAAAATACTTACTTTGTGATGAAATATACATTTGACATTGAATAAATAAGATCAACCGCCACACTATTGTAAATTTTTTATTACTAACACTACGCTTAAATTTACTTATTTCCATCCCTTAAAAAGTAGTATAATGGTCATGATAATAAACTCCCTAGTTTAACCTATGTAAATCTTAGCAGCTTTGATATTTCCGATTCATGATCGATTGTAGTGGAAACTATAGAACATTGCAATGAAACGTTATTCGAGCGTATAATGCTAAATTTAAAAAATGCAGAAACATTGTTACTGCATTACAGCTACTAGCAAAACAGGCATACGTGGCACATGAATTAAATTTACGTCAGCTATGTATAGTTTAAGTTACACTTAAATTTGAACATTTAATATTTCTTTTCAGAAATAAGTCAAATCTGATTTCAAATTTAGCATTAGCACAAGAATCTATAGGCATTACCAGTAGAAAAACCTGTAACAAATTATAGAAAAATGAAAGGTTTGTACGAAAATACAGGCTCACAGTAGTGTATTATGCCGCGTTCACATTGCATCCGATCCGATCCGAAACGACAAAACTCTATTCCTACCGTGTGCGTGTGTATGTATATGAATTTATTTTTCGCACTACTTCTTTCTATTCGGACCGAAAACATTGTGCATGCTGTTTCGTATCGGATTCGGATCGGACCGGCTGCAACGTGCCCTTAAAATGTACGGCATTCATAACTCATGCAGAATACAGAATGCAGGAATACGGTGTGTATGTATATTAAAGTTCAATCGGCCAAGTTACTGTATAATGCCTCAAAAACTTTGCAGCAGTATTTTGCCACAAACTATATACTTAGGCTACCCAAAGATTAGGATTCAATTCTTTTGCAATACTACGCAAAAATTGAACTAGCAAAACAGGTCGTGAATGACACAAACTGCTTATGCACTGTCTTGACCAAAGTTTTCTTTATCTGCGAACACTGTGGTAATAAGAATACGCCGTTCATGCAATACCCATATAATGAAGAGATATTTATGCTATTACAGCATAAAACCGAACAAACACAAACCCAAAAACAACCTGTACAGACCATGAGTTGAAATCAGAGCCTCTGGGATGTCCAGATGAGCGGCACAATAGAGTTCATTAAATTCACACCATGAGTTAAAATTATAGCTTCTGGGGCGTCTAGAAGCGCGGCACAATAGAATTCTTGAAATTCAGGCCATGAGTTAAAATTAGAGCTTCTGTGATGTTGCATCACACACATCAGTAGCGCTATATTTGGACCCAAAGCTTTATTTACAACCAAGCAAATCCAAAATTCCAACTGAAATCCCTGCCTTTCGCAATGTTTAGATCATAAAAATATTTAACTAAAAATCAATATCTCCAACATGGAATCCCTGCCTTTCACGCTTGAACTCATTACCGTTTAACCACCACGACTAGGTCAACTAACAGCTGTTTAACACTAAATATATAATTTTTACATTTTGATTTAGACAAACTTAGAATAGGAAACCGCTGAACTTCAAAATCATGGCGGACATTCTTTCCATCAATCTAATTGCTTTAATGTAGAGTGTGTTAAAATTATGGCTGTCAAATCACATCGTTCCAGAACACTGTATGGTAAACTTATGAGAAACTCAATAAATGTGGACTAACGTCACCTAGCCGAGGATTAATAAACATCTGAAACTAATTTAACAAATGACTCCAACGAAGCGTATTCCTCTCCGCCATTTATTATCTACCGGATATATAAATAATCATACGTCATGTTCTGGGTTAAAATTCATACAAATTATATACAATGAATCATACATTTGTTGGGCTCCATTTGTTGCAACTTATGTTGACATAATGCATTGTTGTACACATTGGTACACCATTAATGTAGGATTTGTTCGCCATACAGTTGTCTGTATTTTTGTTACTTTCTATACAAACTGTAGCAAAATGATGACACCGCCATAATTGTAAGAAATTGTCATTATACAAGTTTTAAGAGAGAACTTTTATTCGTTTTAATTATATTCTGCGGCGGTGAATATGAGGTTATTCTTATTACATAGCTAGGTTTCAGGAACTACGATTAAGGCTTTTTCTAAACTTTTGTTTTTTCTTATTCGTATTATTTTTCAAAAAAAATTATATAATCAAAGTATATTTTTAACGATAGTCAGAAACAAATGATAGAGGGGTCTATGTACATCTCTGTATAATATAGATATTTCTGTACATTATGATGACTAATTTAATAGGTATCAACAATAGACTGTAAGACCTGCTGTTTCCCAACACCACATATATTACAGTTTGGCGACAGTCCGTCTACGTGTAAGACTCAGTGGCTTACCAGTTGGGTAAAACGTATGGAAATGAAGTGAATTTTCGAATAAAAGTTGGAATACTCGTAACGAGTGTGTTCGTAAGGCGATAACCCAAAATTAAGAAGAATTAAGGATATTTTCGGCGAAATTCAATGACGTGCTTCTATGATGAGTTTCTTCGTGGAAACTCTGCTGACTTCCATTACGACAAATTAAATGGACAGCAAATGCCTGTAAACTATTTTCTAAACTGTTATCAATACTTCGTCTCATTTCCAACATAACTTAAATTTGGCAATATACAGCAGCAAACTAAGAAAGGTCGATACGGTCCATGAAATTTTTTGCATAGAACAAGGTAGCCGAAAATGAACAACGAAGACAATAATTTATAGTCAGCCACGAGACAGATAGTACAGTAGGTACAGCATTTGGGCACAACTAGAGTCTAACACAAAAGGGATATCAAAGACGAAAATAAAGATACTTAAAGGGCACATAACCGAATTGAAAAATATCAAAGGAATCTTTCAGAATTCACGAACAACCTGTGTTACAAATATTAAATTTTTATGGCAGTAAAAGACGATTATTGGCCATCCTCGGAATACTGGACCCTTGGCAGTCATCCCGTCGTTTCACTTCAGAGCGGGCGGTTGCCTAACACTATTCAGTAGTAGAAGCCTATGTAGAATTATATGCGGAGTATCTCACTTCACAGCACTCATATGTTAACCCTTGCATGATGGATGCGGCGTTTTCGGCCTGACCTCCCTATTTCTGGGGGTGGAGAGTACACCATGTGCATACCTCCTAATTATATGGGGTGGTATGTAAGAGCCCAGCTTTAGGTAGGGTATGTCAGACCCCCAGTTTAAGGGGGTCGGCTGAACAACTAACGCAGAACTGGCAGTCTGACATACCCCCATAAATCTAAGGATCCCAGGTAAACGCCCGAAACTGGGAGGGTTCTGTTGATGATACCCCCCAGAAATAAGTGGTCAGGACGAAAACGCTCTGTCATCAACAAGGGTTAACATTTGGGTACTGGGAAATGACAAACTCTTCCATAATGCACTCTTGGTAATACATACATGTTATCTATGCTGGTTATCCAGCAATTCATGTGTTTCATGGTATACGATACGCCAAGCGAAGCCCTAAAACAGCATCAGACGTACCGAAACCGTCAACATAATATTTTATGTTTTTTCTTAGGTTTCTGACGGCTACTGCAGTGAGAATTTGAAATATAACAACGTAAATATTAATAAAATGCTGATCAAAATGTTTGCTATAAATTTTCTTATGCAATCGTGCAGCAAATCGATTAGGCTAATTTCGAATACTTTAAACAAAAAAATTATCACATAAATATTATAATGCACATAAATATGAACATGAATTTAGTATGCAGCATAATATTTATGGTTTAAACAAAATACATGGGTATATCGCAATCTTGACAAACTTATAGTCAATATTATGCAGTATAATAAAATTTGTTTGAAAAAGTTGCGTGTACACACTCCAGTTTTTGTACAACAAATTGGCCAAATCAAATGTTCTCTGTCAACCAATAATCTCATCTTCGCTGCAATCCACAGTGAACAACTATAAAGGCAACATAAACTCGTCTTAACGTTGTATATGATCGTCGAAAAACTAGTAGCAGTATCCGCGTTATTGTTTTTCTAAACTTTCTATGAAAACTATACTATTTTGGCAAACAATTTGCCACTAAACCGCCGCATCTAAGGCAGTGTGCAGTGCTCACAGAAACATGCTCATTTGTTGTACAACACTAGAAAATTTCAGACTACATAATATATAGCACCTTTTGAAATAACACCGTTTACCTTTAAGTTTACCAATTTAGTAAATTACAAGCATTAATTATTGTGGGTAATCTAATATTTAGTGTGAATTTATCCACGTATACCAGACACCTTAGCAATTATTACTTTTAAGTCTCACAAAAGTGCGAAGTCTATTTTTTGACGCCACTACTAAACAAAATTATTCTACAGCAAAATAGATTACCTCGTTACTTTGATAAGCCCAAAATTACAATTTGGTCACAGCGACCCTAACTAAGAAAGACCGAACAGATGGATGAAATTTTTATATTTGATGAGTTTATGGATTGCAAAATACCGATATGTAAAAATTCATTTGTCACTGATGTTCTCTACTTTCACAAACAACGATTAAAAATACCATAAAATTATTAAGAATCTTCGGTGCTGCCGTCTAATAATGAACCCTGATTTGGATAAAATTTTCACAATGAAAAATATAGTACCAAACACCCTTAAAAAATGGCACCACGATAACTTCATTCATTCAGTGCCAATATACGGAAAAAACTATCAATTCGGTAGCAAAACGTCCACGAAACTGTTGTTGGCTCCTACAATTCGTGACTGTTTGACAGTATTTGGTTCAAATTTTCATAAGCGTACCTATACGCTGCATGCCATTGGAATTATTCAAATATTTCTTCTAAAGGGAAGAAATAGTGTCAAACACATCTTTTCATCCAAAAATAGTATAGATGTAAATTTTATTATAATTTGAGACTCGCTCATTTATGGTGTTGTATGAGGCTCATATGTTCACAAAGCATCAATATCCGCATCACCAGCTTATGGATCACACCATAAAATGCACTATTTGTTCAATTCAAGCTATCCAGTACATCATATCAGGCACCTGTCAATTTTAGGCTCGGCTGTCACTGGACAATGTTTGCTTGAGAATAAGTTTGCATGACCATGTAATGACGTGTGGTGTTGATAACTCCTTAACCAGAAACCGGAATAATATTTTGATTTCAAGTATATATCACCTCCTTCGATAGTGATATATACTATGAATCCGTGGCGCCGTTGTACGTGTTAATTTGAATAATTGGAACTGTTTGCTTGATGTCTCAATCTAGCGCTCAAATATTTCCATTTCAGATCTATGTGCCCTTGTTCTCACTCAAACCAGGAAAAGTATCCAAATTAAAAAAATAACACAGAAAAATTGCATAGTAAATTTTATACGAGAGAATAAAAGTCGGAACCGCCCAAAAAATTTATGAATATAAAGACAAATGTAGCAAATATTGTTGACTGGAATGAAAGGCCCGATGTCGCAGTATTTCACACATTAATTGTTGAAGATTATTTCAACTTACAGTCTTAGAGCAACCCGCGCTACCTATCAGTAAATAGCGTGTTATTTTAGTATGCTACACCTATACTAGATACTCCGCTAGGACCGTTAGGTGTTGGGAATGTATGTTTACCAGGGGAGTCGCAAACTCTTCAAAACTAGAGGGCGTCGGCAAAAAGTTGAAGAAGTCGGTTGTTTACATTCGTTTCATTATAACCCCATCGGTTAATTTTTTCACGCTAGTTGGTACAAAGAGGAAGAAGGAGGCAGTAAAATAAAATAGTTTCAACTTCAATTAGCATTGTACAAAATGTTGACGGCACGCCGACTTGAACCACGAACAGTTTGCACTAGAGGTGTGCTCGCTAAACACTGTGCTACGACGATGCTACTGCTTCGCATCGCTAAATGGTTCCTCAAAACGTGAGCGAATTATATTACATAGCCAAACGCACGCTGCACAACGAATTGAATTAATGCACTGCATTGTTTTGTGTTTAATTGCACCAGAGCAACTCGCCGTACTTCATTTCCATTAACCCTTTACTTCATAAAACAGTTTTAACTCCCATTAGAGGTGTATAAACTGTTGCCGGCACGCCGACCTGAACCCGACCCGTTTGCATTAAAATTCTGCTTACTAACCACTGCGCTACGACGACGCTGCTGCTCGTCGTAGCGGGAATGGCAAGTAAGCAAAGATTGGCGAAATTGGAAAAAATTGGGAAAATGTAGCATAAATTGAGAAAAAATTGGCAAAATCAAGTTAAATTCTTGACGTGGTTGTGATCTTAGGTAGCAAACAAATATAAGTACATAATATCGCTGAAATATACAAGGACAAATCTGAATGAATTTGAATTTTAGTATCAAATATAAACAGATTTTTCTGTTCGGTTACAGCCCCATGCGCAAATAAAACCTCAATTTTTGTGATGAGTCTGAATCGCATGATGTTCAGAGCAGCTCAATTTATTCATGAATCTAACAGCTATGTACATTTAAGTGATAAACCATTTATGTTAAGCCATTGATCCATAAATATTGACATCGTTTAACTTAGCTTGTGAATTTAGTTCGAATGGTATATATACATAATTAGGGTAAGCTGGCTAAAGTCGACCATTTTTTTCATTTTTATTTGATACGGAAAGTTACTCGAGAAAAGTCTGACTCGCATGATGTAAAAACCAGCTCAATCCACACATGGGTTTAACAGCTACGCACATTTAAGTGATAAAGCATTAAACCGTTGACCCATAATTCTTGACACCGCTTGACTTAGCTAGTGAATTTGCTTCGGATGGTATATATACATAACTAAGGTAGGCTCACTAAAGTGGACCATTTTGTCATTTTTTATTTGTTAGGGCAAGTTACTCTAGAAAAGTCGACAGTGAGCTACAAAATTCAAATGTGGTTAAAATCGACAGTTAAGCAGTTCTCCTAAGTATAGTATAGCTACGTCAATGGAGACTTTACGGTTATTCGGCTACATATGGAATCGCGTATACGCTGTCTTGTCCTATTCTGAAACGATTTCGTTCATATTATACAGTTTACAATACATTCCAATTTCACAATCATAGTAAACGTAACCAATTATCTATGTAACGAAATGACTAATTCAATATATATATATATAGGCTGTGACATAGGGCCACGGTAAAAATGACATTACATGGTGTTGGATAATTAAAGTAGGAAAAGTTTTTGACACCATCGTTGCTCCAAAGGTATTTGCGCAAACAATTTTACACTTTTTCAGCACTCACACGAGTGGATTGATCTTCGATAAACCATTCTCTTTAATATCGCATAATATATAGTTTAATATATTGATTATATTATAATATAGTATATATATAGTTTAATATATTGATTATAATACTTTCGACTAGTGCAGTGACTATTGACTATATACAATATTTATTTGATGATTAACCGTACAATGCTTCATCAACCGATTTTGTAACCATAATTCTAAAAATATTTTTGTTTGGTCATTTTATATATTACCCGTCATTTTATATATGACCCACAGTATCGAGATGAGTTGAACAGACCTTTAATTGCTGCTGCATCTTTAAAACTGACAAAACAACGTTGATTTCGCACTGCAGGCAATAACACCAATCGAAAAAACCCACAAACAGTGATTCAGCAAGGTGTTTAAATACGATTCGCTTTTTCATCGTTCCCTTTTATTTTACATACAGAATATGTTTTAAGTTGTTACCACAAAGATTTTTGTAGCACCTATGGGGTCTACCACCTAATAGTGTATATCCATAGATATTCATCATTTTGAGAATCCCTCAGGTTGCGTCAAGTTCATGACCCCCGGTTAAAATCTTCCTATATCAGATCCCTACCTTAGCAAGCGATATTTAGCTTATTTACGTTTTCTGATAGATAATACGTATATTATGGTTCCCAACGTCAACTTGGTTAGTCATTCAGAAGAATTGGGGAGGAACTCTCTTGCAGGTATTTTAAGTTCCTCTAGTTGAGAAAAAAAGTAAATTTAGAAATGATTGCCAGATTGTGAAGTCTGCATTAATGGCACGTTTTATATTACTCAAAGCAGCCTTAACGCAGTGGAACTCAGCATAAACTGGGCTCACACCAATCATTATCCCAATATTAAAACACGATAATTCATGCGGGAAGGGTTAAAAACACAATGATTCATGCGGGGAAGTATTAAACACAAAACTGATAGGTATGTTTAAATGAAAAAATATTATAAATTCAGTTGCTTTAGTTTGCCAGTTGGAAACTTCAAAAATATTTTTTCTCACACAGCATTATATATACAAACTGCACATGTACATCATATATTAAGCCTGGGGTACTCGATCCGTTTCATTGTGTTTACGTTGACGATCCCTTTCCAGCATGAATAATTGTGCTTTTTCTACAATGTTGAGCAAACTTTTGCAATCTAGATATATAATTTCGGTGATAGCTTTGTGAGTTAGCCACTACGCTATTTTAGGAGCTGTTGCTCGGTTCCTTCGGGAATCTTTCAAACCGGCCGAACAACAAGGCTCGTGCAAACCCTGCCGCACGACACTCAGTATACGCATCACGTCGAAATGTACACTGTGACACATATGTAAGTCCATGCGTGAAAATGTTATGTATGTTTGTCATAAATAATAGAGCATAGCGGCAGGGACGCGGAAATGAGGTCCGGTTGTACTCCAGAAATAAATCTAAAGGGCACGAACCTTCTAGTGCTCTCTGCCCACAAACTGATTGCAGATAATGGTTTATAATATAAGAATGAGCTTCTTGATATTAAAAATCACGCAAAATCAGGAGCGTAGAAGAGGAAAAGAGGTAAGCCTCCGCCTATCGCTGGGTCAGGGTAGTAGAAAACTGAAAGACAATTGTAACAAAACTAAATATGTACATATAGTTTGAGACATGAATACTTTTTATATAGTTTGTGCACGTGCATTGTGCTATTATCATAATCTTTGTGGTAGGTTTAGTTTTTCGCTCTTAGGTATTTTTTGTTTGATTCATACTTGACCAACGATTGATCAGACATATTTTAGGTTTTTTTGCTATTTTTTGGGGGCTTCTGAAAGCAGAGATATAATCTTTAGGTCCATTTAGTTTTTATTGACCTATATAAGAAATAATGGCTTCATAAAATTTATAAACTACTATTAAATAATTTTTACCGAAAATTTGAAATTTGCTGGAACAACTTAATAAATTGCACCACAAAACAAAAAAACTTGTTTTCGAAGAATTTTTGCTGTTTTGAAATATAGTTGTATTCTAACAATGATGCCAATATATATTTTTTTGTTAAATTGGAACTAACTGAATAAATTGGATCATGTATTGTGTAAAAGAAGGGTTTGCTGGATATCAGGATACTTTGTGGTTAAAAACTTTTTTTATATTAATTTTTATTGATAGCACAAGTACGTACTTTATCATCAATCGGCATAGAAGTAGAATTGTAAAAAAATTTAATTATCTTATTACAGTGGCGTTGAACTGATTAAATTAATCATATCATCAAGAAATCTATTTTTAATCTTCTACTTTAAAAATATATAAAGGATTGGATGCATTTGAATATTTTAAGCAGTTTATTTAAGATTTGTTAATCATTCATATATTTTGCTTCGCGGCTGAACTAGATATAATCGGGTTTGGTTGGTTCTGGATATTTGGTTAAAAGCTTGTTTATTTCTGAATTTTTGAACATTTCTCAAGTCATATCTGACACCTAAAACATGATCTCAAACGGATCAGCAATTTGATTTATAGCGAAGTTCTGCTACGTCAAAAATTCAAAATGTAAAGTATACCGAAATTTTTTTAATGAACTTCAAAAATATGACAAAAATTAGCGGGTTGAAATTGAGCGAGTGGAGTTCCCTCAAAATCGCTTTATTTTGAAAAAAGGATTTCCCTTCTGTCTGTGTCACTCATAAGACAAAAACTGGGTTGTTGTAATATTGTTTAACTTTTGAATTTTTGCTGCATAATATAATCTTACTGTGCAACTAGCATTATTTTGTGCTGCCTAAGTGATTACTCGCTAAGACAAATGTAAAATTGACATGAATTAGAACAGTCTTGATTGCTTGGCATTTATAGCTTCATTTACAACTATTATCACAGACGTTGTATCGAAAATGAGATAATTCTCTTATTGGAGGCCGCAACTTAGTTAATGCGCGTTATTGACCACTGAAAATGCTATTTTTATTGAACTTTATGCATCATAAATTTTAAAAGTATCTACTTTTGGGTAATTGGGGTCCGAAATAAAGGGGTTTTTGATGTTGAACTAAACAGATGTAACGATGTCTTTTAATGCATTACTGGGATATTATTGTCTTTCCGATACTCTACCGCGGGAATATTAATCCCAATTTTGAAGTTCGAAATAATTACTTAGCGCCGACCGGCTTTTCCGCAAAAATTTTACTCGCCCCACGCCCGAACACCTGGCTTACACATTTTGTTGCAGCATCCATATATATCTAACATGATCTGTTGACATGGTTTACAGTATAGTTTCCCAACCGTAAACCATCGTGTGCGTTTGAATAATTATTTTTGAGAAAAGATTCGGTTTATTTTAAGTATTTACTAGTGAATATAAATCGGTTTAACTAAACATTTGCAGAGAAATTTCATAAACATTTTTACCAATTATTTTATTGTTACAAATTCTTTTCTTCGAAAACATTAGTCGACAGTAACCTGATCACGAAAAAAAATAATAACAGTTGGAAACTGTTTTGCAAGTTTAAAACCGAGATATCTCAGATCTTAACATTGTTATAGCTAACGCTGCCTACTGTCAACAGCGCATATTTTGAAGTATTGATTTAGCGGAGTTAAAAGTTGCAATTGCCTAGGGCGAACTCAACAGAATATATTGGATTCTTACCATGTGTTGATTTTAGAACTTCCTCAATTTCGCCTAGCAGTACTATCTTTACACCCACATATTATCGGGAAATAACTGAAGTAAACGAGATTGTTTTTTTAATCTCTCTCTAAGAAAAATATCTTTTAAAAATTTGTGGTATATTAAATTAATCCTAAGCGAATTGAGTTTCAGGTAATTAAATTCATTCTCAAAAAGACCCATTTAAGATTAATTTTTATTGACAACACCGTTCGTAGATGCATATAATTTCGCTGAATCGTTGGTTATTTTATATCGAATAGAAAATCATAGAAAAATGTTATCCCTATTGATTTCGGGTTTTTTGAAGTCCTATTATTTTGGAACTCGTGTTTCGGTTTTAAACGTGCATCTGATCGATCTAGGCACATATTGACTGTGAATCGTTTGCCATTGTTGACATACGCGGAATCAAGCTCGTTTTTTACCGATTAATTTATAATCCTTAATACATCTGGCACTCAGAAAAAAATATGAAAATAGCTTAGCGATTCAATCTAGTGTAGAGTTAAGTTAATTGAAACAGAATTATCGAAGCCAATAGAGTTTCCATTGAGGACGCAAAAAAATTGTAAATTGTTTTTTCTTTCTCACTATAATTCATAACTAACTTTTGAATAAATGGATTTCAAAAATTTGTTTTTTTTTTGATAGTAGAAGTAATAACACATCTCTTTGGCTGAACTTAAACAACTCCAACTCCACGTCCGGGTCAAATTAACAAAAAAAACGATGACTATTATACAGTATCTGCTTATCGGTATCTATAACTTCGCTGAATGTCATTTTTATGGACCTAGTTTTTCGATCGGTATATACACTGATATGATTGCAAATTGAATTTTCATATTCCAGTATGTTAATACCTGTCAGGAGTGCCTATTAGGTTATAAAACACGCTGAATACAATGATTTGGTTATCGATAATGCATCACGAGTACTTCATACCTTTTCATAGGTTTTGAAAGGTCTCAGGATTCTAAAGATTTTTATGCGGTATATATCAAACGCCGCACGCTACAGGTGATTACACAAAAACGACCACTTATAAATGTAACACTGCCGGCATGTGAAATACTAATTTGCACATATTAAAAAAATAAAATTTACTTAAAAAATGCTTCGCTGATATACGTTTTTTAATTTCAATTACTGGCTTTAAGCTTGCCTTAGCACATGCTTTAAACAAAATGGCTTCAAAACAGCAGAAGCTTTGTTTTCCAAAATTTTGATGGAGTGTTATGTGTGACTTATGTAACTTTGGTAATATACAAGTAAAGATCATGCTGCACCGCTCGTGGTACATTAGAAGATTCTCTGGCTTTAACCTAAATTAAATTTTTTTTGACTTTTCAATCGTAAGTTTCTATACAAGCTGTTCCTTTTGTCCACTGCTGTATATCGTAGTGTTCTTAGATAAAAATGAATGTATATGAGATCTTACATTCTGTCGAATCAGCTATGATTTTGCAATTTAGGAGACGCCGTAAATACGACGCTTGAACACTAAGGATTTTGTTGTTCTACAAAAGGAATTATGTTTAACTATAGATTTAATTCCTTACATTTAGTTTAAATACGCAAAAAAATATTGAAAGTCTGTGCACATTAGGACAAGTGGTTTACTGTTAACTACCAGTGGGCCTTAGTGTACTAATTAAAAAAACACATTCGTTTTTGCATTAAACCTAGAAATTTTATATAAGATAAAGAAAATGATAAAATTTGGCACAAAATACGTAATTATCTGGATGTGACCGTTTACTGCTTCTATCTGTGTTGAATACAGATGCGTAAAGCAAGCTTACGACTTTAGTTTGGTTTTGGTATGATCGTTCATTTAATAAAAAAAACTTTGTATACCCATACAAATGGTGTTTTTGCTACTTTATCTGGAAATTATTATTGAAACCTGGGGTGCGATAGTAGAATAAAATAAATCGGAGACTCGTAATTCCTTCAAGGGAATTTAAGTTTAAACGTAACGTTAAATATATAGTAGATTGAAAACTTGATTAAATTTTTAACTTATTTTATTTTAAAATTAAACTCTTCAATTAGTGAAAACGTTATTCGATAATGATAACGCTTTACACATTTATAACTTTTTATACGTCATCAGCCTAGACAAAAATGACAACTTTTGATGCAGATTTTGATACTTATTTTTAGTTGCTATATGCGTTTTCGGATTTTTTTAGCCATTTTCCTATAACATTGTAGGTATAAAAACCTTATGCCAAAACATTTGGCAGGACCTTATCTGCTATATTTTGTGGAAAACGCACTTTCGAATGTTCATGTACATTTTTTGTTACAATATTTTTGCTCAAATCATAGTATACTAAAATAACAGAGCAAGCTATTTATATTTATGGATTACAAATTGAACTGTGAAATTTTAAGCAGCTATCATTTGCTATTATTAATCGAGTACGATATTTGAAACGTACTAGCGTTAGCAAATCATCAACACTTTCCAGAACTTATATTTTGTGACAATACGCGGATACGAATTGTGGCAAGGACCCCGGTGAAACACTTGGGGCACATCTGTGTTATTGTTACTGGTGCTTGATATTGCGATATTTGCTTTTGTGCCGTCGAATATAAGCCGAAGGTGAGTATACTCCTTCTAATGTACAGTATTGGCGAAGTTATCTGTGTAAAACTCTCGTCTGCTCTAATTAAAAAACTGTTACGCTTTAAAATTTTTTCTGCTTATTAAATGAGTGACTCTCTATCACATGGACTGAAGGAAAAGCTTTATGGTGTGGAATTTTAGGAGTATTTATTATACAGAGAGATACCACTAAATCTAGCTTTATTAAGTTAAAAATAAATTTTTTTATTATTGTGGTATGCAAATAATGTTGTTATGCCTAAATACATTTTTAATTTAATAAAATTCCACTCCATTTAGTTTATTAGTTTTGAAATTGTCGTAATGCCAGCTTAAATAGTGCTTTGCTATGAGCTGTGGTAACCTTGACGCTACTGCGGATAAACTAAAAATAGACATTTTTGTTAATATTCAGTATTCTAATTCTAATAATACATGTCTGTATTGTACTTAATATGTAGCATTGTATGTTAATTTACGTAAACTTGTAACGAAGTTTGCTCCCATTCATGACTGTTCTGGCGCTCGATTTAATTATTAAATGCTGAAAGATATTATTATAAGGCAGAATGTTTTGGTCATCGCCTTTTGTCCAACAAAGTACTACTTGACATTAATTTTGAGTGTACATAAATGATACAAGTCGTGTTCTGTTGAAGTGAACTTTGAAGTACGCGTCATACTTATACAAAATGCGTGGCCTTTTCGGGCATCCTAAGATATTTTCACTGTGGCATTGCGTATTATTTGAGGAGTCAAAGTGTGCTATGAGTAAAACATTGAATTTTTGCTTTTACGTGGAGAACTTAACTATGATAATTGGTGATTTAACCAAATTTTATCGACTTGACGGATTATTTTGGCTGCTCTAGTTGCCATTAGACATAATAAATTTTATGGATTGTCTCATAATCACAGTAGAAAATAATGTTTTGACTGTAATACATAACCGACAGGTTGCAAGTATTAGGATATTGGAGAAGTGCTAATAATAACACACATTTCGATTTGAGGAATAGTATGCCGATAATTCCGTGTCTGCGTTATAGAATCATTGAATTATAACTGTCTTAACGGAAGAAATATTGGACATTGCCGACTTTAGAACGTATCCGATTAATTGTTCAGACAAAATATATAAAACATCATTGATCATTGCGAATACAACTACCAAATTTTAGCTAATGATTAATAGCTTTAATCTATGAAACGCTTAGTCTAACAGTGACGAAAACTTCCAATCTATAGCTATTCAGGGTTATACAGCAATAATAACATAACTAAGCCGGTACATCTCCCATCAGCTGTAGAACAGTTGTACACCGATGTTGGAAAATATTAAGTATTTCCCATAGAGAATGCTAATTGTGATTACTACGGTTCATTCCTACTCAATGGTTGATACTCTTCACAAGCTAATTCTTGCTATTTTGACGCTAGAAGCACCGCTTTGGCAAAAACACTGTGCGGCTAAAATATTGGGTGCAGCTTCTTAAAGGCATAATTTCAGTTGTAGTCCTAAAGTAATGAAATGACAACAGATGCAAGGCGTGAGTTTGAGCACAGGCGTTGGCTATTTGATTGTCTTTGCAGACTATATGCAAATGGCAATAGCTTGTGCCCGACCCATGATCAAAAATGACAGCTTATAAAAAAATCGACTGCCGACATTATTTAACAAAATGCCTGGATGCTGGATAAATTTGATAGTTGATTAATCTATTGGTGATCACACTTTATAACTGCAATTCTGGCATTTGTAATCATTCGTTGAATAACACAACAGATTTTTCTCTAAATAGATTATACAGCCATTAATCCGACTTGAAATTCGGCTCATATGATGCTCCCATATCATGTTGTATTGGTTCATATTATATGCGTGGTTATCGTTGCTAGCTAGCTAGTGTGCTTCATTGCATTTCTGGCACCGCTACCCTGCATATATGTGCACCTCTTATATCGCCAAATATCAAAGGAATAATTAACAACAGCCTCACCTTGTAGTTAGCGAGCAACGGAACGGAAAATTGATATGATAAAGATGGGTTTGGTGAGACTCAGATATGCACTTATCAGAACAATGTTGAGCAAATATCGAGACGTAATTAACATAATAACACATACTAATTTAATGGTAACGGTTTAATAGTAAATAAGGCGCATCTGTATATTCAATGGCTTGATATTGGGCATATACAATTCTGTACGTTTATTTTCCGTCGGTTCTTCAAGCAATATTGATTATCTGTGGATTTTAAATTTTTTTTTACTAAACGCTTCTCCAGCTGGAAAAAAACAGAATTTGCCCACTATGGAGGTGACTATGTACTAGTTTTGGCATATTATATATAAAACTTAATCGATTTTTTAACTGTAAATAAATACCAGAGAATATTGTGTTTTAATCATTTTCTGTGTTAAAATTGAAGCTAATTTTGCAATAATTTATATTCAAAGATTTTATCCACGGCCAAAACTAAGTTTGACTTAAAGCTTAATTAAATTTAGATAAATATAGAAGATAAATTTATCTTAAATTGAAAAGACAATAATTTTAGGATTTTTACAACGATTTATTTGGTGCATCGCCTCGTAAAGCTTACTCAACATTAAAATTTAAGGATTAGTCAACAAAATTGAATAAGATTAGAGAGATAATAAATTTTTGTGGCAAAAATTAAAATTTTTCAATACTTTTACGAAATGTTCATTGAAATAAAGATTGAAGATAAAAATACTATATAAATGACAGTAGAGCAGTGATGTGAGCTCAGTTACGTTATTACCCAGTTGAATTTTTGGCTTGTTTCAGTTCAGTATTGTTTGGTTCTCTTCAGTCTTTTTTGCTTTGGACGACGTTTGAGTCGATCTTAATTAACTAGAGCTGAATCCTTGTAACCGCTTCGACTTGTTAACCGTTTCTAGCCTGCAGGCTTGTATGCTGGATCTTTGTCTTAGATACGTCTTAAACCTTGCTTAAGCCCACTTGGAATCTATACGCTGCCAAAGACCCAGAAGATCAGGTGGTATGAAAGCATGTTGATTGTCAACATTTCGGTTATCCTTTGATATTTTTAACGTGTCTGCTGTAATTGACCAGTCGGTCTCACTTTTTTTCAAAAAGACTGACCAATCGGTCCCACTTATTGGAACGTATTGACCAATCGGTCCCACTTGGATGTTTTTACAGTGAATTAGTGGAATTGGGTTATATAATTGAATATTGTATTGATAGAAGTTTGACTTTAACATACTCTTATTATTGGGCGATTTCATTTGTGATCAGACGATTGCAAACTGACTTATTTTTTATATTAAAAGATTTGGGGCACACATTTTATTCGTGATTTTTTAGCTATTTTGTAACGGACAAAAAGGGTTTTCCAGAGGCCCATTTTGTTATAGCTAGCTGCCTCAAAGGGGTAGCTTCGTTACACAATGGCAATTAGTAATACCAGGTCATTCGAAATGTACCTGACTACGCTTGTGTGCCCAATATGACTTACATCTGCTTTCTAAAGTTTTATTGCGTGTTTTTATCTTAGGCCACCTCACATAATTAAAATCGTTCTGTGTGTCAGCAAGATAGCCATCTGTTCTTATACTGTCGACTTTGATCAAATCATTTACTTTAATCGTTTAACAGTGTAGACATAAGTTAAATAAAGATGTTCTCTGTTTTGTATTAACCGTAAAACAATCGAAAAATACAGCTGCGAAACTTAAAAATCATATATAGGATTCTGCATCTTTCATTGCCTTAGTCCACTAATTTTTGTCGCTCTATGTATGAAACTGATGTTTTTGGATCAGATTAAGACTGTTGACCCGTTTAGCGCCAGACAAATATATACAAGTGGCAGTTGGTGTATTGGTCTGCCTAGTGAAGTCGTTCCAAAATTGTTTTTTGGTTTCGGAAGACAAGCCGAACAACAACGCAAGACACTAAACAACAAGTACATATACCCTTTGTACAATCTTACGCATAAACAATGGCATATTTAAAAACTAGAAAACAAAATAATAGCGACGGATTCACAATAATTATAGTGAGCAAAACAATGGCGAAACATTCGCATGTATTTTTACAATAATACCTCAAAATAAGACGATACAGGGAGAATCATTTGGTAAGTAAACGAAACATCCATATACTCATAACTATGCGTTTATTAGCAACTATCGTGCAATGGCAGTGCAGTCTCCTGTTTTTGCGTGACATCGCAGTGCAAGGATGCACAAGCAGCATTCTCTGTGCACACATGTTAATGTTAACTACGCAAAACGGCGAGCACACACACGCATTCTCAACTTTTTGATTTAATTACCTCTTGCCGCCGGTGTACGGCATTGCTAGTTTCTAACAAAGCAAGTGTCGCTGCGTCGTGAGCCTTTTGCAGAAAATACATTGCAATCACAGGTTTTTCAGCTATGTGTATTGATTAAATTTTACGGTTCCTTTCCATTCTCTCAGCCCGAATTTGGTCAATTTCGAAGATACAGAGCTGGTTTTGGCATCAATCGATGCAGCTCGATGAGGCGGTTCAGAAAATAGTCATTTTATACATCTAACTCTGAGGGGCGGTACGTTAAAACGTTAGAAAAAGAAACAACTTAGAGCGGGTGGTTTGAGGAGCGGCAGCCTCCCGACTTAAGCTTAGTGTATATCTCATATAACGACCCTAGCTTAGGCTAATACTCATGCTTAGGCTTAGTATATCGAGAACGGCATGACCTGCATTTTATTTTCGCCCTCAGGGTTACTGGGGCCTTTATAACTTTCTAACGGTGGCGTAGATTTTAATGAACTACACATGACTAGATTTCTCTCATCAAACCGAGTAGAATAGTACAGAATATGACCATATTCCGCAAAAATTTTTGGGTTCCCAAAGGGGGACGATTGGGACCTCAAAAAATCTAAAAAAATTTCAAGGATATGCGTAAAATGGTTTCTGAACCGCCTCGTCGAGCTGCATCTGCTACCAAAGTCAGCTCTGTATCTTAAAAATTGACCAAATTCGAGCTGGAATGATAATGGAAAAGAGGCATGAACACAAGACTTTACTGGGTTATTAACTTGATTCTTTTAGGGTACTGAATACATGAAGGCAAAAGGTGAAGTTACATCCCCCGGCTACCTGCAGTAACACTAAAAAGTCAACTTCACGTGCAAAAATATTTTAGATATACTCAAAACCACCTAGATGCATGTATAACAATCAATGTAATATGTAGCCTACAATTGCTTGGTTCGCTGTGTTATGTCTGTATGTCATCATACGACGTAAATCAGCGGATGTTATTGGGCATTTTTTAATGGCTAATATGTACATTAAAAACGTGTAAACCAATTTTAGGAGACATTTTAAAATACTCAGTAGTTAAATTGACTTTTCAAAAACGTAATATTTGAAACACATCCATATTGTGTTATGAAATAAAACGTTCCACGACGTCGCAAAATAAGCTAAATGTCTCGTCTATGTCCTTCCTCAGAAACAAAAATTTACAACCCTATATAAAATTTGTACTTAGCTATGCAGATGTTGTCTTTATTCTTTTAAAAGTTGTGCACATGTGTGTACATTGGACTAGTGTTGGGCACCAGCAGGAAAAGGCAGTGGCCGACCGGCCTAGCTTAGCCGCCGATTTTGTTTCCATAAAAATTTGACAACCGACCGGACAATGAAAACTCCGGCAGGCGCACAACACTAAGGTTCAACCTAAGCCCTATTCAAAAGTAAACTTGAGGTGCGCCGCCGACCATCCCCTTCTGTTAATAACGATTGGAAATCATTTGTTCGTTATACCAACCATCCGTAGACATACAAATAGCACAAAATTGATGTTTTTAGCAACGCATCCAAACTTTAAGAAACAAACTACTGGCCTAATAACGATTAGTCCTAAGACATCTACTAACCGGTGACCATTTGACATTTGAACTGCAAAATTTGTTTTGTTATCGAACTAACACCCTCGTTTAGTGTTGAAAGCCACACACTAAATGTGATGTTTGCGATTTTCGCATATATATTATTCGTAAAACGAAATTTGTTAGCGTAGCGAAAAATACGAACTGCAAGTAACAACATTGTGCGTTTATTGGAACGAGACTGTGGCGAAACAGCAAATAAGACATTTTAATTTTATTTATGCATTAGTCGAAGGCTAAGTTGTTAACCCGTGAACTGATTATGCTTATACTCAGATCATCAATGCACTTAGTATATAAAGGATAGGGTAAGTGTCTTATTATCATTCAGTTATAAGTTCATATTTTGGAAATCATCTCTAGTGTATTGGTGTAGTGGCGTATGTTTTAGGAATGGCAAAAACATACTTGACGGTAAAAATATACTCATATATCGGCGCTTGTATTAAGCATTATATACATATATACCTAAGTATCGTCAACAGTGTATATAGACCTGTAAATATGCCGGAAGAGTTTTGAACGCGACAGCTGGAGTCCAACTACAAGCTTATAAAGCCCTCGGGTTTTACATTTAACACAAAATAAATTGAAATAAAGTAGCGTAGATCAATATCTGCTTTAAGCTTATCCGTAAACATTAGAGGCAGCCAGGCGTCACTGCCGCTACACGCTTCAATCTAAAATGAAAGCCGTTTCAGAGGCTGCTTGGCATAAGTGGGGGAAGTACGCTAAATATGGACAACTTCAGTATTCAGCCTTATGGTACTAGTTAGGGAATGCATGCTTTTGCACGAGTTTTTAATATAACGCAGCTGGTTATTTTTCAGAGCGCGAATTTTGTTTCGCTAAATTTTATTTGTTATGGGCATTGTACTAAAACCATTCTGACGCCACATTTTAAAAGATTCGTAGGTGGTTTATTTTCTTGGTTTGCAGAATTTTAATTTCCAGCGGCCGTGTAATATAACATTTAATAGATAGTCCAATAATCCTGGTCACAGTGTAATGGCCAACATTTACCAAATACCCCATTAATCCGGGCCACAGTCCAATGGCCAACATTCAGTCAAATACCCTATTAATCCTAGCTACAGTGTAATGGCCACCATTGAGTCAAATACCCCAATAATCCTAGCCACAGTGTAATGGAAAACATTTAGTTAAATACCCCATTAATTCTGGCCACAGGTGTAATCGCCAACATTTTTGAATTTAGTTACGGATGTCTCCCCGACTTAGAATACCTAACGGTACGAAACCAACCGTTGCATCGAAATACGTACGTGTATACAATTGGAACCAACTGATGATCTTTTTGCGGAAGCGAATACATAAACCGATTTTTTTCCGCACATACGAACCGACCGCAAGACCCCGTTGTCACCCTATTTATAGACAAGATATACGTGCTACGAATCATGAACTGTTACGCTCGTTAACGTCGCTAGGAATAAGGATTATTTTATATTTCGGCCTGCAACACCGACAGTTTTTGTGATCGAATTGGGTATCGTTATTAGCATATCAGGGATGGATAATCATCGAAGTATTGCTATCGTATATATAGATGTTGATTGTAGTGCCATAAAGGCACCTATTGGTATACGTATCTTGCATCATAGTATCATTATTATAACCATATTGTTGATGACCACACTGGCTTTATTGGAGTACTTGAATTATGGATATATATATATTAACATTACCATCGCTTTGTTGTACCATTTTGATTGCCGTAAAGACACGCATTATGCATTTGATTCGTATAACCCTGATCATATCGTGTATCTGTGTACCGATCGAATCGTTGTTTGTACTTTTCGGTGGATATACACGATTTGATCGTTTGATTACCGTTGTATATTTGGATCGTACTTGTTAACCGTTGATGTATAACCGTTATACCATATTCATGCCGTACTTTCGTGTCGTTTAAGGCCATAAAAGCGCCTATATTTTATTATGATTCTATACCGTTTTATGATTATCATACTCGTATTGCATCCTTGATTATGGACGTATAATTGTAATCATTTATCAATAATTGTCGTACCATATTCTTGTCGTTCTATTGTGTTGATCATGGCCATAAAGGTGTATATTGAATGTAACCTACTTGTGTATTTCATTGGTGTTTTCAGGATTATGGTTACGGTTCATTGTACCCTTGTAGTTCATAAATTTGGAGGTACAAATAGTCGAGGATAATTTGTTTCGTTTAGGAATGCTTTTTAGGGAAAATTTAGTGACCTTTACGCATATAAACTAGTACTTAAATAGATAGAAAATGTGAGTATGGCGAGCTCTAGCCATACTCAACTCGCGGAAATATAAGACGGTACGACTCCCCGCCTGCCTGGATATATAAGAATAGCTCTACCCCGCATGGTAGGACCGCGAAACTTATCCCAAATTTTGATAGAAAAAAGTGGCCGTGACGGATACCCATCACGACCGTCCTCACGAGTGAGGACCACAAAAATATGGCTGTTCGCCCTATAGCGAATAACAACCGCGCAAATTTCCTGAAAATATACATAGGAAAGGTGAACAATCACTTTATCAGTGTTCAACGTTGAAAAGTACACTGGTAAACGAAATATCAGTTACCAGCGTTCATTTTCGCTGGCAAAGATAACTGATAAAATTAAGAGAAAATTTATGGAAATTGGAACTCAAAAATATCGTCTCCGGCCTGTAACTCCGGAACCGTCGAGAAATCGTAAATTTAGCCTTTAACGTCTCTCATAGAAAATATGACGGTCTGTCTAATGAGACCTGTCTCGCGAAAATCCGACCAGGATCCACGGACCTATGAGGAAATAAGCATATATGTAGAACAATAAGACACGTTTAATTAATTAACTTAACGAATACTTGGCACAAACCTATACATAGGACATTGTCGGATTCTTTGAAATCCAGGCTTTGTTTTGAGCCTGGACCGATCCCTCTGAGCCCATGTTTAGATACCCATCCCCATGAAAATCGCAGAAATAATGCCCCTCAGGGCGTGTACCCACTGATTAGATTCCTCTTGTTAAACCCGACACAAATATGTACCTAACACCCCACAAAATTGTACCCCGAACCCGCGGGATCTGTTTAAAACACCTAATTCTTTACAAAATTGGCGATGGGCTGAGGGAGTGCAACCCTCTTTTCATACCCTTCGCTCTCCTTTATTTACTTTGGCCGCGTCTATTTATTCTAACACCAACCCAAGTATATAAATGTATGTAAATACTAATATTCTACGTTAAGCTAAAAGTTTTACATCGGTTTTCTATTATCTGCTGCGCTTTTATATGGAATTAAATTATAAAGCCTCTTGTTTATAGCGCTTTTATATGAAGTTAATTCAGAAAGATATATGAGGACTGCAGCTTAATCTATCTCAGGCCATCAAGCTTTAAACCGTTGAATAAACAAAGTAGACTGCACGCTTAGTAGCCGTCCATATGAATTCATAAGACATTGTATATGAAGCTTATATTAAGCATCGATAAATTTTGCGAGCTTCAAAAAGTTTCTTGGATACGAAGTCGATATAAGGTTTACAAGGACTCAGCACTGAAGTATATAAATTTCATGTTGATTTTATTGAAAGTTTCTAGCTGTTTCTTATCAGCGATTGATGTGGGTGTTGTATGAACGCTGGCGTTTTATATTAAAGTTAGCTTAATACTTGCAGAACCACCAAACTTCCAAGCTTCTTAAGCAAATATTATTGATAGAAGCTTGATATTACAGCTAAAGTCTATATTAAGTTTAGCTCAATGTTTGTAGAACCACCGAATACCAAGCTTTTGAGTCAACAAGCTTGACCCCGGCAAGAAGAAGCACTTTAATATTAGTTTAATATTAGCGGTGTATTGTTTGGATGTTATATACACGGTTTCTCCTTAAGCAAATGTATTACAGGACCGTTCCGGCCCGCTACGTACGCTTTGCAAGATTTCGGCGTTAAAATTACTTAAACGCGACTGAAATCGAACCAAACACGGTTTGTGGAAACGAAATTTTCATGTGTTACAAGGTGCCACGGTCATGGATAATTGCACTGTTCATTGCTATATTGTACAGCATTTTGTCGTTGTTATGCTCTTTGCCATTGACATAATCTTTGTCATTGCATGTTTTACCTTATAATTGTATATTGGGACAGGCTCACGTAAGCCCATAGGAAGCTGGCTTGTTCAGATTTAGAACCAAGAGGAATGTAATAGAGTCTTTAACCGGCGTCAAGGTAGAAAAACTAAATGGAACTCGACCACTAGCCCCTATTGCCCCATTGGAACTTCAAATGTATGACTGTCCGGGGATAGGAGGCCATTGACAATTCATGCCGTCCTATGGGTTGGGAAGTGGTCAAAACCAAGCATACCGATTTTACCTGGGTTAAGCATTATATAGCGTAATGGTCGCGTCAATAAGCTGAAACAAATGGGTTACGGAAGCTTCCGAATACTCGGAAACAACGGGCATCGGGCTCGGTTATAGGCCCGTAACCGTCCAACGGTTGGGATTCCCAGGAAATGTCCCGAGTACTTTTCGGTAGAGAATTTTTAGGGCTTTCGAATAAGGTCAAAATGTCGCAAATCGCTGGAGGATTTCATGAGATATTCTAGGAAAAACAGGTGAAAGTTGAACTAACAGCCATTACTTACGCTAAGTTAGGCTGATGATAATGGTCCGGAGTGGATGTAACTTAAATATATATATATATATATATATATATATATATCCATATATATGGATGCATAGAGATACATGTGTGTTTCTATACGCGTTTTTCTTGCCCCGGTGTTTGCTTCCTCCCGTCCCACCGGTCAACCACTCTCTTCTTTTATAGCATCGGCCTACGGTGCGAGATCTCTATGTTTCCTCATCTTTAACGCCCCAAAATCGCTTCACTTGCGCCATAGTAACCGGCCCTTTCCTTATCGCCGAATCATCGACCGTAACTGTACATGTCCCTAAGTAGTCTGCCCTTTGAGGCATCTAACGAGACCAGGCGGGTCTCGACCTGACTAGTCACCCCGCTGTTGTATGAGTTATCTTTCTGTTTTATAATGCACTATGAAGATTCGGCATAAAATTCTGCCTGTTTGCACCAAACCCGCACTCGACCCCTGACATTAAATGGGCTTATGCGACCCCTCATTCAACTCGCCTGCTTTCGGCGAGCACAACGATATACGGTGGGATTACGCCCGACTTCTCGGTAACCCGTCACAACCCGTCAAAGTGCCCGTAGTTCGGAATACCAACTAAAGGTGGGTACGAAACACCCTAAAATTTATTTCTAATTCGAAAGTAGGCATATCGCCCCTCATTGCGTTTACCACGCCGAGATATTTCCAAATATATCTGGCGGGCCTCAGCCTATTGTTGCCCCGTTAACCTAGGACGGCCGACGAAAGCGCCCCCACCATTGTCGATACTCTCTGTAATGGTGATTATTTTAGTGCCCCTCTAACCGCTGCCTTCCGGACAGGGAAATCATCCCTCGTTCGAATCGCCCTTCCAAGGCGAGTCCAACGATATCCGGCGGGCGTTGCTCCGCTCAACCGTTAGTGCAGGAAAGCCCGCTGAATCCCTACATACTTATATATGTCGGAACCCAAATGTGGACTACGTCCAACCCCCTCGTGTTTGGTACCGTTCGGCCCCGTTCTTCGTCCTGAGACCGAATCTCACCCCAGCCCCTCGAAAATCCCCAGGGATTCACTTGTCCCGCTTCCCCTCCCGTGCCCCTTCTTTTTCGCTCTCCGTGTCCTCATTGCCCTTTTCGATCTTTCTCATTTCCTTTCTCTAACCGATTTCTTTGGTCGGCTGTGGTTGTTGTTTTGTGTTTGTTTCCGATGCGAACTTGGGCGACCTTTTGTTGCTCAGGACGCCCGTGTGTCTTGTGTGTATTGTGTGTTTATGTCTTCATGAGTACTGCATGTGTTTGTAATATGTTTATATGTATGTATGTAATATATATAGGTATATATGGACTTATATATGAAGACATAACAAAAACAGGGAGAACGGGGACAAGACGTACAAAACCGCACTGAGTTTATAAGTTTTACGGACGGACTGGACATACACAATTGGGAAGGAAAGGGGTGTGTTTAGGACCCTCTCGTGGGTTTCTGAGGCCCATGACTAGGGCCGCCTGCAAGATACGAGCTCTTGGGAGTGTGCTGAACTCCAAACCTCAGGATGAGTTCATTCCCGACATCGGCTTCCCCCCGGGACGCTTAGAAATCCAATGCCGCGACATATGGGAACCTGTCAGAAAGGAATATTTGGCTTTATCTCGCGAGTCGACATACAAACATGCAATGTTTGCACGTTGATATATGGGTTGGATGAAAGAATTTAACACCCAGTTGGACTCTTAGGATGCTTACGTATTTGATGGATGGGACCGCTAACTCGCCGAACAATAGGAATTTAGCTTCAGTTATACGAGTTAGCCAACAAAATTTGATGAATGTGGACATAAAGACGAGATTGACCTGAAATAAGAATAAATTCTTAGCTTATTCCGACTGTTCCCATACATAAGACGACTTAATGACTTCAAATTTGACAGGTGATTCAATCACTTTCGTGGGACAGTTGGGGAATAACGGACGATTTAAGTTGGGTAAGAGGTTTAAAGATTTGACTGATGGGTTTTGTGTAAGAAATTTTATGCTGATTGACGTAAATTTGAAAATGCAGATGGGATAAGGTTCAAAATTTCAAGAAAATTCGGGTCAAACTTGCAGATGTTTGACCTCCGAGTATTCGGCGGGTTCGAATTTGATGTCGGCGATTTCGATTGAAGCCGACTCTCTCTAAAGGGGACCCAGAGTTTACGATACTTGTCAAAAATAAAATTCAGGGAATTTTCTAATTGGGAGCCCGGGTTCGAACTCAAAAAGTGGGCGTCACGAAATCGTCAGCGATTGGATGGCGACAAAATCGCCATCCTACAATAGAGGCGAAAATTTTGAGGCGACGATCAACGAGTCGACTCTTGGAATCAGATTGTCTTCGGCAGCACGGAGTTTGGTCGACTCTACTAACCGGTTCAAACGCTAGATTTATGTAGTATTGTTTTGCACTAATTTCTTGCTTTCCTCTGCTTTCTGTTTTTGCGAGTTTGGAATGGGATTCGACGGTTGGAGAATCCGCGCAGACATCTTACGTCTCGCGGAAGGGGACTAGCGATTGCTGTCCCGGATCAAATATTGTAAGTCAGGAGGAAAACCTAGAGTATGGTGGTATATTTTCCCCAGCTATAATCGTAACAGTCCATTCACAGAAATTTAGTTGTCAGTAGCCCGACTTTACACTCTATAAGTCGGGTTAACGTCCGGCGTTGGACGACTCGCTTCCCCACCTGACTAGCTACATTCTTACGCGTTCTTGGACAAACCTTCTCTAGCCGAATTCCGTTTTGAACTTCTTAAGTGATTGCACGGGATGGTACTAAATTGTGGGCACCAAAGTCGAAGTCTTTCTGATTCCCCGTGGTCGTAGGTAGGATAAATTTAAATGGACGCCTCTCGGCCATGTTTTACATGACTTGCAGCTCTTGAGTTATGCATCATTCACAGAGAAGTGCGTGCACGAATTGCACACCGCGAGCTATTGCAACGACCATGTTTTATGGAAATGATATTGCCATGACATTACGTTGATATAAACAAAGTGGCATCAATAGCGAAAGCTAAAAATATTGGTGCTACAATATCGTATGATGATATTGCACTCTCAATAGCTCAAGCTAAACATTGCTGTCACATTAAATTTGTTTTGTATGGCACTGTCAATACCGTAAGGTAGAAATATCGCTGCTGCAACAATATTGTCTTATATTGCATTACAGCAACAACGTCGAGCTATTGCTGCGTCAAAGGACCACTGTCGTTATTGTTGCAACAATACATTTCTTGCAAACATTGCTGCGACAACAGTTCCAGAGCATGGAAGCGACAACTAAAAATATTTTGTGTATTTTGGGTCTACTACAAACCCGATCTAACTCAACCCAGCAGCATAAATAATGAAAAATCACATTAACCCAGCTACATAGAGGGGGAATCGCTCTACAAAATGAGCACAATATCATTCATATAGTTGGAGAGGTTCTTACGTTATTTTTTATTTTCATTTATTATTATTTTATTTATTTATTTTATTTTTTATTCTATTTTGTCTTTATTTTTATGCAGTTATGAATTATATATTATAGCCATATACAAATTTAATGTGACAGCAATGTTTAGCTTGAGCTATTGAGAGTGCAATATCATCACACGATATTGTAGCACCAATATTTTTAGCTTTCGCTATTGATGCCACTTTGTTTATATCAACGTAATGTCATGGCAATATCATTTCCATAAAACATGGTCGTTGCAATAGCTCGCGGTGTGCAATTCGTGCACGCACTTCTCTGTGAATGATGCATTAGGGTTATCGAATTTTCCTGAGGTAACCAGGGTAAAATTTTCCAATGTGTATAAGCCGCGATAGTAGGGACTTGTTTCATTGTTTTCAGTTATGGTTTATAAATTTACAGTTTAGTTAACCGTTCGATGCTCATGCCGTGTTTGAGCTCGAACTGACGTCGCAGTTAGGTACGGAAGACGAGCCTCCGTTGGGCTTTAGGAAGCCCCAATATTTCGTTTACTCGAATGAGCTAAGAAAATTTGCGAATACAATAGACCGAACAAATTCTAAGTATTTCAGCCTGAGCGTAAGGTATTTGCACTCCGCGAGGAGCGAGTTTTACGTATTGCCTTAGATGAATTGTTTTACACTCATTTCGTGCCAGTATTTGGGTCGATTATTATTAAAAGCCATCAGAGCGTTGGATAAAGATCAGGCCACGACCACCCGAGACCTTGACAGCCCCCATGACACCGCTTGCTAGTACCTCATTAAAGGCACGGCTTTATAACATTTACCCCTGGAATCACTTTGATTAAACTGCTAAAGTTACCACTGTTCGCAATGACACGCATACGTGGTTAAGATCGGTAGTGGCACCGAGAAATTCACTTTCTCCTAGGACGAGCTGACGGCATGGCCAGACGTCATTCCCGGTCGCGGTTCACCCATTGGAGGCACGTTACGGTGCCCCCGCTTTCATAATAAATATACAATCCCCTGAGTCCAACAAAGAAAACTCCTCTTGCGAATCGTTTTGGCCACAAATCGAGCGGGTGCAAAACACTGTTTTATCTTTGGAGCAAGTTGATCGCTGAGATTAGCCGTTCTTTTGTTTTGTCTCTGGTTGCCCGTTAGGCTATGTACTACGTATGCCCCGATTTAGGTTTTTATCGTTTCTCTCTCTTTTTTTAGTTTTCAGTTTGGAGATTTGATCCTGGAATTTAAGCCCGCTGCAGAATTTTCAGTATTAACCACTCGACTACATAGGTTTTAGAAGAATCGACTAAGACGTCGATGATAACTCGACTGCACAATTTCGATAGTGCAGTCGAGTCACTGTACAACTACAACGTGCGCAGTACACTAACGCATTAGGATAAGTTATAGAGAGACGACAAAAGAAAGAACAACCAACCGAGACAAAACAAGGAGAGAGGAAACCAACAAGGAAACGCCAACCCAAAGGGACGCAGACGTGTCCAAGGGCGAAACGTCCCGTGTTCCCCGGCCTAAAGGAAGCGCATGAAACGAACCGGCAGGCTTAGTCCACCATGTTTAGGAAACTACGACCACTGCCGGAATAGTGGCCGACTCCCAGAGCGCCCCGTGCCCCATACATAAATGCCCAAAAGCACCCCTGTGTGCAAACCAGACCCTAACTGTGAGACAGCCGCTATTGCTCGTCAAAACTGTTAGATCAACGGCACTGGGCGCTTAGGCACTCGCCAGAGACGGCACTTGCTCGTGCCCCCGCCTAGTTAAGCCGTTGAAACAGCAGCTAGGGGCGAACCTTCAAAGTGATCAAAACCGCGTTCCCAGCAAGTATAGCGCAGTTTAGCTGGTACACCACCACTAAAATCACCCTCATCGCCGCAAGTCAACTGTCCGCGGATTTGTAAGGACAGGGGGCAATTGTAACTCCCGTTTGGACTACTGACTACATTGAGACAAAAGTAATCTGCAATTGGCACGAAATCCGTCCTGATGTCGAAATAAAGTGGAAGACTCGATAGGGCTGTTATGTAAAAATTTATAGGGCCAGCAACGTATACGCATACTGAGTTGCTATTCATCTGTCTTCTATAATGCTACCCCGCTTGTAACGTACCGATTGATAGTATTCGTTCGCTTGCATTACGGCTGACTAAGTATCCATCATTGTACAGCGATGCGGACCGTAGTCGGTTTGAGTAAAGTAACCGTGCTGATAAAGTTGTATTATAAATCCGTGCTAAGAACTCGTACCCTGATTCGTGCCCCTTTTCTATTTTCTATTGAGCCGATCCAGTTGCGCCCATAGCTTTGGTGCTAGCATTAGTACGCCGTTTGTGCTGTCTGCACTTTTGTTGCTTTAAAACGAATTGTCCCCCTTCCCCGCACGATCCTCTAAATACTTATAGCGCCGCGTGTTATCGAGATCGGCCTTCGAAAGGCACGCCAGAACGCACAACCCGAGCTATAACTGAATCAGTTAATGCTGACTGTGGACGCCTCGGGTATAGAATTTGGTCCGGTATTTCCGGGAACACCTTCGCTCGTAACACACCTCTTCCCGTATAGAAATACACAAGGGAATACACAACATAATTGTTAGGGTACGACCGTTTCAACCTGTATCATCTTGTATAATTCTCTGACTGTCCGTGTTTGATCAGTATTGTATCGTACCTCAAATAAAATCTTGAAAATCACTCGACGTGTCCCGTGTTGTTTAATACCCAGCACAATAAATGCGTCCGAAAGGACTGGCCGACCCTACGTGCCACGACTTGCGGATGAGAATACCCCATGCCCTGACACGTGCGGTTCGCCACCTGTGTTTGTATGCAAGAGTAGTGGAATTATTGCGAGAGTGAGCCACAAAATTATTTATCGAGCTCACTTTTAAGGTCGTCATACTCAAATAAAGTACAAAATTTATTGGGAAAACTTTATCACCACATACGAATGCAACTAAGTTATCAAGTTACAAATTAGGTAGTCCGATTAAACACTCAGGGAATGTCGGATCCCTGTAAGGGAAACATAGGCTACAACCAGTTGAAGTGTTCGATAGTAATCTAATCGAGTTGAATTCCAAATTTGCCTTAAAAACCTAAAGTGCCGCGCGTTTTCAATTCAAATTAAGACAGATAAAACAACTTCCTTTAGATTAGTATAGGGAACATCGGTTGGACATCATCACCTGTGAGCAGGATTCGGTGCCAACCTCCCTGGGGGACCTCAGCATTCATACCGAAATACTAGACACGTGCGCAACTAATCGAACCGGGTCCGAACGCACCTCGTGAAACGCGCCTGCGGCCTGCTGAGCTCCATAGGTTCTTGGGTCTGACCTAGAAAAGCAACAAAATCTCAAAATTCACGGTCCACCCTTGAGGTTATGATAGCCGGGGTCGTATGGGCATGGTATTATGAAGTTGCGCCATGCAGCTGAGTCCCGCTATTACAAATGTAGTTTTGTGCCGAGTTTATTAGAAAGCTTCTACAGAGTTTTGTATTAAGTTAGGAAAGTTCATATTAAATTGCTATAAATCACTTTGATTACGTAGGATTTTATATTAAAATCGGTCCGAAATTTGTTGAAACTAGGACCGATAAGAAAGTTTGACCAAAGGATCAAACTTTGGGGTCCAATCGTCCCAAAACTGCTGACCAAGCACTTTTCTTAAGGTTTTAGCGACCCAATAAATTATTTTAATTGTCGTAAAGTGGCAGGAAATCTGAGTATTTAAACGGCATCACTCAAGCTCTCGAGCGTTCAGTCTGACTTCGGCAGCGCAGAGTTCGGTCGCTTTGCAGACCAGCTCTGTCGCTTAGTATTATTCAGTTTGTCGGTTTACTCGTGGTTTAGTGCTCTTTGTTTGGCTTTTTCCTTGCTTCGACCCTGCTATTGGATGGACGAGCGATAGATGTCGAACGAGAAGACTCAAGGCTGTAAAGTGTGGACAGGGAGGCGGTGTAGATTAACCGAGCGTTACTTTACTAATGTTAGATCAGATAGACCCGCAGCGTAGGAGCTAGCCTACAGGACTGAATTTTGCCGTTACGAATACTAGTATATAGTGGTCAGCCTCCCCTGTCCATACTGTTATTTTACATGACAGTCGCACCCGTCCTAGCTTGTCTCGCAGGCAAATGGATGTGATTAGCCACTCATTCAATTTGGTTAGATTGCCGAAGTCACGCTGAGCTTCCCTCTGTCGCTGAGTTAAGGCATAAATAAACGCGAGACTCGTTTATACATGATTCTCTGAGTCGAGTTAGGAACTAGGATATTATCCCTGAGCCGACCGAAGTTAAATAATCGAATTTCTGATTGATTATTAGGCCCCAACGGACTCTTTATTATCCTTGGCTATGCCACTCGCGTTAAGCTCTCATAAGCGATTTCACTGACAATTTTGTTGATGTTGTGATTTTTTGGAACAAGCATCTGATGGCATATGTTGGTATTTCGATTATTGGAAACCTAGGACGATTATTTTTGGTAGGATAGCATTACCTAGGAAACTGCGTCGAAGATTTAAATGCTCGAAATCTTTAAATTGGGTCTAGAATTTCTGTGTATCCACAACTGAGCGCACCGACCCAACGCCTGGTGAGCGAGACCGCTCACTCCATGCGAAATTTAATAGTTCTCAAGAATTACTCGAGGGAATTGGCTGAAATTTTACTCAGACCTAGATATGGATCCTAGCTGTCGATTTAGTGTATAAAACTTTCAAATATCTCGTCGGAAACATAAACCCGACGACCCCGAAGAGGGCCGCCCCTACCGAAAACGTAGATTTGGAATATTTTGCGATCCCTTCCAGGAATTTTGTTGCAACTTCCGCTGTTTCTTCGTAGAGATATCCGTCGACGGACACGATCTTAGAACTCAACAATACCGCGTCGGAATCACCAACCCGACGGCCCGACAAGGGTCCGTCCCTACCTAAAATGTCACTTGTTAATAACTCAAAATTCCTTCCAGGAATTTTGATGATTTTTATCGTACGTATAGAGACTTGTAGGGCCTTCCATTTGAGCCATTAAGCCCGGCCAAGCCACGGCTCGTTCAAGAGTTACAGGAAATCCAATCCCGAGCAGCGCAACCGCCGCGCTGGATTTAGTTCAAATTTCTTAAATCGTACTTCTTTTGTAAGTGGGTTTTGGTCTTGCTTTTACATGTATTTTCGATGATAAAAGAAAAATATTAATTTTCCTAGCGTGGATATCTCCCATTGTGAGAGTTAACATTTCTGTATTTCAAAGTTATCGATATCGCTAGCCGCGATATCGAGTCTATCGGATCTCGGGCCGACAGACAAATTTTTGCGAGGACCGCTGACCCGATCCTAATAAATCGAGAAATAGGGTTGAAAACAGCGTCTGTGCAGAATTTCACAGAGGCAGGCTGGTAAATTAGTGTGAAATTTGAATTTATAGGTTTCCCCAGCCTCCGACGAATTAGGCCAAGATCCTCGGTTGAAAACTAGGAAACCGAGCAATCTAAGGATACAAACCGAGTGAAATTCGGTTAATAAAATTGTTACGGTTGTCCCAACAACCGGGCCGCCACTTACTGACTCTTTTCGTCGAGTAGGATCCGCTAGCAACGCAACCTAAATGCTAGTACCGAGCTCTTTTGGAGAGCCGTTTTCGAGGCAAAAGCACAAACTTTATTACTTTGAGGATAGTGCCGATGACCTACGAGGCATCGCCAAGTACAGGTCTAGTTTTAGTGAAATTGGTAGGGACTTGAATACAATTTTAATCCCTGCCACTATGCCCTAAAGTTGGCATGAAATTTGTAACGCATAGCCACTCTATTTAGCAGCAATTAACTGGACTCATAGGATTTATTGGTTGTGCCATAAATTAGGGACTCGCCCAAGTTCGTCCCTTGTCCCACATGAGTACCCTGCATAGTAGCAATAGTGAATGATCTGATCGCTTTAGAACAATTTCCACATTAAGTATTTAAGAAAATCAATTAAATAAGCCAAGTTTGTTAGACCGCTTGAGCCAGTACAAGTTGAAAATGCCCTCGAGCGGCTCATTACTTCGGTAGTGGCCTACTTACACGTTTAAGCGTATTGTTTATTGTCATTGATCAAGGATTGAGCAAGTAGTTAATTCTTAACTAGGAAACCTGTCATAGAACGAAGCAATGAATTTAATAACCGGTTGTTGACCCTCATAATCCCTTATTTAACCTTAATCCGTCAAATTAGTACGATCTCTCATTCCAATTGAACGATACAATTAGTATGCAACGCACTTGTAAGCTAATAGACCTGCGTCCAATTCTGGAGCATTACCTATTGAGTGAATTACCACCGAACAGCGAGTTAACGCTTTAGTAATGAATGTTGAAGACTAAGGCAACGCCTTCAACCTTTTGCAAGATTAGTGAGAGTCCATGTGGAGGTCTCCATTAGGCTGAACTAGGTTTACAAATCGTATGGATCAAACATTATCCAATCGTCTCGTATCAAGACGCAAAACGCTCTAATCTGCACTTCCGAGTTTGGATTTGAGGAATTCTTTTCTTTACCGCTCGTAGTATCGCCGTACTTTTTGGCAAGAATATAGAATATTGTTCCGCTGAGCCAAGCGCGAACGGAGGTTCTAAGTGAACCCCGAGTTACACTTAAAATTAATGAATTATCACTTTTCCCTGGGTCCGGCTCGATCCAGCATCTTCTAAAACTGTAAAATCGGCAGTAAAAATAAAATATCAAAATGCCTAGTGTTGATAAGGTACAGTTAATGTACACAATACATTATAATTTTAGTTACAATTTTGTGTAAAGGTTGAGCTGAAAAGTTAGAGAATTCGGTCCCATCTTCACCCTACCGGGACCCATAAGCTATTTAGGAGATATCATACCCGGACTATTTTGACACTAAATTGGCTCAGGTTGATAGACACAGAAGCCTGTTTTTGAAGTTATTTAGCTTGCAAATGAGCATAGATTAAGGCTCGAATTTCGTATCTTTATTACCGTGCCTGAAGGATGACTTTATAGGAACTTGGAATCGAATGTAACTAGTCGTATCTTTGTGTATGGTAGAAAATTTTATCTTATACTCATGGAAACCGTCCGTATGTGTGTATGCGAGTAGGAAAAGAACAGTCGTACCATTGTCGCACTAGAGAAAATTAGGAGTCGTACCGATGATCACCTCCCAATCTTACTGTTATATCGATATGTACCATTACTCTTTTGTTGTATGTTAACCCAATAGCTACTTTACCTCAATTACGAATATATCCATATATGATGATGTGATTAGGATGAGCAAGATGGAGACCCGCAATCCCACATTGCACGCTTCGTCCCGTAAACCTCATTTGCACCCGTTATATTACCGTTTTTTCCTTACCTGAACCTATTGTTTTGTCGGAGTACCCCTAGTAGCAATCGTAGTACCGAGCGAGTAGTTAGTTGAATGGCGCCTCTCTCGATAACTAACCGTTTACGCTTCGTGTTACTCACCTGTGTTTGCTTTTGACCTGACCCACTTTTAATGAGTAAGGTGAGCGCAGATGTCATTAGAAAAGTATTAGTAGTTTACACCATGGTTCGAATCAGCTGTGAGAGCTCTATGAAAAAGGCGATGACTACGCAGCTTACCGAGGTTGTTGCCCTGCTCATTCTCCTAATAGCGTGCCATACTAGTGACATTGTACCTTTTGTATTCGCCCGTACAGTATGTTCTTGTCCATATGCGATTTTGACTCATCAATAAACGCTAAATCAAACCCAAGTAGTCCATGTATTTTGCTGACCTAGTAGCGATAGATATTAGAAGGGTTTTGAAATACGTCACCCATATCGACGACCCACGTTCAGGTTTGACACGCGCACCGAAGAGGCAAACCTCAGCGTGACTCGCCGATTTCAATTCAATTGTATTATTGTGGAATGCGACTCGTGCGACCGATAAGGAAAACTTGCAGCAGAATTAAACTTTCGCTGAACGCCTAGAATAAGAAATCACACGCGAATCCGACGTTAAGCCTCTGGGGATTTGTCGGACCCTAGTGGGGGCCACTGGTTAAATTAAATTATAAACGTTCAGGCAAATAGAAAGGAAAATTTTACCCCAAACACACTCTACGATTGAATGAGGATAAGGAATAGTGGTATGGTCTCTTTGGCCTGAGAGCAGGTGACGGAGCCAACCTCCCTAGGGACCTCAAAGGTAATACCGCTTAGGCTACGTGCGCAACCCGTCCGGCAGGATCAGAACACATCCTGTGAAGCGCTCCTGCGGCTTGCTAAGCTACGTAATTTCTTGGGTCTGACTGGAACTAAAAAAGGAAAAATAGAAATTTGAACACATTAGGCCTGCCCTTGAGGTTACTAAAGCCGGGTCGTATGGGCATTACGTTTGTGAAAGTACGTAATGCAGCAGCGTCACGTCGATATCACACTTGTAACCGTAGATTTCAATGGTGTAAACACAACATAGGGTCACCGCTGAAGTTTTTGGTTGAGTTAGACAGAATTTAAATGTGTTTGTCTTAATTAAAGGCATTGAATAGGTAAACCGTGTTACAAATCTCAGAATGAAAACCCTCTCGAATTGATTACATGGTAAAAGCAGCTTAAGCTGAGAGGCAATGATTCGTTACATTTATGCATCTTCCTAAACTACAGGTATCTTTCGATTAATTTCTAAGCTTGTAAATCCTTAGTTGACGTAGTTCTTGGACAGATTGAAATTACTGCTTTCTTTTGTTACTGTTGGACCAAATACACATAAATTTTACGTAAAGATTAGACTACACTTTTTTATCATAACAAAGACAGGTGCGTAGCCAGGGGGCAGCCCCCCCCCCGATAATTTTTTGACCCCCCGCTAGTAAAAACAGTTTCTCAGCTGGACTGCATTCCTGTCGGAATAGCCTGGAAATTTTTTTCACTTCAAAAAATCTAAAACTGGAACCTGCGGGGTAAAAACACCAGACGAAGTGACACAAGGTTTCGGGCTGAGTGAGACCATTTCCCCTTTGCAGCATTGGTAGCTAATAAGTGTTGCGGTCTGGTTTTTTAAGGTCACAAAAAGTATACTTCATTATGTAAACATATACAACCTTAAATCTTTATTTTTTTGGTTATTGCTGAATTTGGATGTGATTAAAATTTTGTGAAGATATACGGTATTTCTGTTGTTTACATTGCGCATTATGGTTTGAGCATCTTTCGATCGATAGTTCAGGTAGCATTTGCCAAATTTTGTGACAGCACTTAAGAATCCTGCGTTAATATAAGGAATCTTACTGTCCAATTTAACAAACCATGATACTGTGAAACATGTGTCCATATTTAACGTACTTCCAATATTTGTTGCAGTGTAATAAGAAATAAAGCGTAAAAAGCAATGTATTTTTTACATGAGCTGAGTAGCAGATGAATGCAATTTCCTGCATAATCAGCACTGAAAAATTTAATTTTAAGACAAAAATTTTGTAGTATTAATCTCTTGCGCTAGTAAACTTAATAATATGCGAACACCGATTATCGTATTTTGAAATAATTGCGTTGTCTAACTCTACCTATCCAAGCAAAAATTGCCATTTTTTGTTCGCGAACATCAAAACTGTTTCTGAGTGAAATTTTATTGCTTTTGAATTGAAAAGGGCTATGTTCGCGAACAATAAACAACAAGCTAAAAGACTCTTCATTTATGTCGTCGCTTTTACATTGATTTTATTAGCGAACAGAGGCGAACCCTAATTGGAAACCACTAATTGTCGCGGAACAGGTATTGTTTGATTTCAATCCACAATTTCCACGCTAGCAGTGAATCGAATCCCCGTTCTTAATTGTTCCATAACAATGGATGTGGATTCGACATGGGGTTTTACAAAATTGGATAGTGGGCGCAGGTTAAGTTTAGTTGCGCATCTGAGAGATTCCCCGGCCGTACTATTGGATGCCAGCCAAAAAAGTAATTGGCCGCCTTTAAGGTCAGCCTCTTTGCTAGCCAGTAGGTTTGACGGCTAGCGAAGAAAAATCCAACACTACGATGGCCATCAAAGGTCGCTTACTGTTATCACGACTGCCTAGTAATGCTGAATCGAATATTATGTGCACATTAGTCCACTAAGGGTTAAATTATTTATGTAAAAGTATTAGTCATTATTATTATTTAAGAAATAAAATATCGTCGAATTTAGGTAACCTTATGTCGACTTTACCCTGTTTTACCCAATATATATAAACATGTTGGTCATGTCGAAATGTCAAGTTAAATATGATTTGGGCCTGTGTGAAACTATTATCAAGCTCACTACACTGGATTGCTGACAAAACACTATACATAATAAAAATTATATTTTCCCCCAAATCAACAATGTTGAAGTGTAGTAGTCCAATCTTTATTTAAAATAACAAGGTATAACAATAAAATTATGTATTCGAAGTTCAACACAAAAGAATACAATATCAGCAACAAATGACCCATGTCACCTGTAAGGACTGGACGTTGTATCGTTAGGAAAAAGAAGAACTTGGTGAGAAAAGTTCGCCGCCGCCAAAGCTTAGTAAAGGTTCGCATATGGACCTTAGTTTAGTCTAAAGCACAACTTTAAATAATTATCTAGAAGCACATAGCACGTATATATATATTATTTCAGCCGATACAAGTTACATTGGCCAAACAAAATTTACTTTCTGTTTTCTCCAGTTCAGTCTTTTTATATACGCAAGGTTCATGTTCAGGATGAAAGAATACAGCAAAAACAATCTAATAATTTATTCAGCCTCTTTTTTCTCCGGTCGTGTTCCACGGATTCTGCCCGTACGGCGAGCCGCGATCAAGCCGACCTAAAATAATTATACTCACACAGAGAACATCATTAACCATTTCGTTCTTAAATTGACAAATTTATCACATGTGTAGATTGCACTGCGATACGCTAACCGGGTTTGTTATGCAGCGTGTGTTGTTATTCACTCGCGATGTCAGGTTCCATAAGAAACCGAGCAGCAGCTCTCAAATAGCGTAGTGGATAACGAGGGCCGCGCCAAAACAATCCAGGTTTAATCCGCAGCTACGGCAAAGTCTGTTCAAGAGTGTAATACAATGTTAGTTACATAAAGAAGTGTTAATCAAAATAAAGACTATCGCTAGAAAAAATTGCCTAAAACAGTAAATAGGAGTCGGCAGCAAAATAAACATAAAATGACTATTCTATTCTAAAACAATCTCCGATATTTCTGAAGTTTCTGGATTAAAAAATCGCTTCCGTTTTATAAAAAAACAGGAGCAGTAATCCCAGTTACGCAATGAAGTTGGAATAAAATAGATATCAAGGATGCACAAGCTGGCAATTTGAGTAGATCTGGAGAAATATTCAAAACCTACTCATGAAAACAACAAAATTTCATATATTGTTCCGAAAGCCGTTTCAAATTTATTGTTCATAATGACGACCATATAGCTACAATGAAGGGACTGAGTAAGTTACAGTACCCCCCAAAAATGACTGTCGCTCGCTCGCGAATCGCTCGAAATAAATTTGTTCTAAAAATAGAATTTATTATTAATTGAAATAGTTTCAAAATCTCAAGCGAGCAACTGGCTCACGGGTCCCCAAAGTACGATGGTCGTTTTTGGCGCGTACTGTATGTATGTGGAGACGGTTACTGCAAATTACGTAGACTTTGGAGTAAACTAATGGTATGGATCTTAGTTTTTGCTCGTGGCATCTATTAATACACACTGTGGGTTATAGATATACAGCTCAACGTTAAGGATTCCGAGAAAACTTATAGGTATTTTTTGATGATACATAATTCAATAACATGCGCGATGGCTGAATGCATGATAAGATGAATCATGTAGACTTATATTTATAGTTCGACTATGGGACTTACTTTTACAACGTCACTAAATTCAATTCCATCCTAGTAGTACTCAAAACCTGTTTTCCCAGTCTTTTAATTGCTACATACAAGGCGTTTTTTATAGAATTATTAACTTCATTTAGCAAATTTTCGGTTAATGAATGACCGAATCATATCTTATTTTTCAGAAACAATTTCGACTTGCACCCGGCTAAAATATAACTATATCGTTGGCGTTTTCACTAAAAACTAATTGCACTCATATACATCAAAACAAAGAAAATATTTATAGCTGTACAACATTTGACAAACGGCAAAAAATTATGATTCACTTCCAAATTCATGACAGTATCCATAAGACAAATTCAGCTGCTAGCATAGCAAGTACAGTTGTTATTAAGGCGCATATTTCAACCATTAAAGAATGCCATCCTGTTCATGAATAAGAACCACACTTAAAACATAGTCACCGTACCGGTGTTCATAAAACTTGGTGGCATGTGTTCATTTAACAACGATAACGTGTCAAGTTTTCCAATATTTATACATACACAAAACTAACACAATCAGCAGCTGTTAACCAAAAATAGTTTACGTAGACAGGTTCTAGCTACCCATAAGTCAACCTGGAGAAATGCAAAAGTGCGGCAACAACTTGAAAAAATCCGTAATACCGGAACGGATGGATCAATATGCATGCGCAAATATTCGCCCATTAATACACAGGAACCTACCTTTCGCCCATGCGATGCATCGCGACGGACAGTAGATGCCATACCGATGTGTTGATGATTACCGCCGCCGTGTGGATGCTCGACAGGCTAAAAGCATAAAACCCGCAATGCACAAAATACAAATACATACATCAGCCGTTGGGCGGAAAGTGCGGCCTTTTCGTACCAACTAATGTTTTAATATTCAAGATATGTAGCTGGTACTAAAATAGACTGAAGAACAAATCGATTTTCAAGAATGCAATAAGTAAGTTTGCGCAATTCGTTTACGACTGAAACCGCTATCATACAACTCAAGATAAGAACCACAGCGAGCACAATCTGAAAATCTGTTACTTTTAGATATTTGTATTTAAGTACCACAGTAAAATTGAAGTACTATTAATAGGAGGTTGAACTGGAGTAAAAATGACTTCGAGATAAGAGCCTTGTGTAAAATGGCCCCATATTGCGTTATTTATAAGAGTGCATACTGCTCTAAAATAACGGCCATTTCGCCACATTACAAAAGCGCTTAAGCTTCAACCCTACTACAAAGCAGACTTCTGCAAGCTGTTTGATACTTTCAGAATTTATTTTAATACCTACATTGACTCAATTTTTATCATTTAACGTAACTACTCGGTCACTACAGATAATAGTCCTGACATCTCTAAAGTTGAAGGGGGATAGGACCTGGCATTTTTCGGTGCCCCCCATCGGGCCCTCCTGGAAATGTTGGCTTCCTCCCGGTAAAAACATCCCCATATGACATAATATGGTAAAATTTGACAAAAGTTTTACAAAGATCTCTTTCCGAAGCTAGAAATTTTTACTAATTTCAACAAAAAATTGGATAAAAAGTTGCTGTTAATCTCAATAGTGACGTTGTTGCATCGTTTCTGAGCCTATTAACAACTTTAGCGTTTTCGCTGAAAAAATATTAACTTTTGAAAATTTCTTAATTTATACCCCCAGTTGTGAACTGCCCCGTTCATGCCCCTGGAAAAAATTTTGAGCGAATGAAGAAGCCAGAGCTAAACCTGTTATTGGATAGATTTGCTTATGACGTCGCTGTCATATTCATTTTCGGTGACCAAACGCTAATCATAATTTAATTCTGTTAGGCATCAGAGAATTGTTTTTAACATGGATTATAATGCAGATTTAACAAATTTCGGTTAAGGAAAAACAAAACCAAATTCATATTTTTGCAACAATTATTTCAATTTCAAGTCACATATGAAATGCAGTCTATTCTGTGATCACCTCAAAGGTCCAAAATGCAAAATCAAGAGTTCCAAAGTCTGCAATGCTACTGGACAACTATGAAGCAACCTTAAGAAAAATCTTTATAGCGCTTAGCTCTTTCACAGATTTGAAAAAACGGCCATTCATTTTTTAATTCAAAAATAGCTTGTCACCAATCAACCTAACAAGAAAATACTGTTTAAAGTTTTCAAATATTAAATGGTGTAACAGCGAGGTTGTCTGAATTGAAAATTCTGAAAACAGATAAAGTAATGTCACTACGCATGTAGATGACCCATGTATATCAGTAATAAAAACGTATTAATTTACGAATTATTATGCATTAACTATCTGTAAATCTTAAAAAATTACATTCATCGCCACGCCGCGAACTTTCGGCCAACAGTTGCGTTTTGCCTTATATTTGTGATAAGCACGACCTGCCTTCAGCATTGGCTTATCCGTCCTTCCTCCGCCAGCAACTATCCCTGAAATAGACCTGCGGAAACTTTAGCTATGTACTAAGTCCAACTGTACTGGAAAACACTTTTTGATATCATGCACCGTAGAGATTCTTAACTGTTTGTATACAAACCTGTTACATGCAGTGGTAACTTAGTGTATATTTCGCTTTGGTAATTTTGAGATTACTGTCACTACTCAAATCCGAGAGCTAGACACGAAAGTAAAATGTTATTCATAGCATTGAAACCGTAAGACATGTGCAATTATTGAAGTTATATTACATTTTGAGCCCGTACATAAACTATGGCGGGTATTCGACCAAATAACTTACTGACACGAATACTCAGATAGAAAAAAACGTGCTTCCCGGCAATGTAACACCGAATTTCGCAAGATATAAAAGCAAGTGGAAGCATTTATCAACGGTACTGGAGCAGTAGATACGTAGACATGTATCGCATGACAAAACTCAAAGGTGTAGAAATTTTTTATCAAAACTTATTAAAATAGAAAACCTAAACATTACGGCAATCTTAACTGACAACCAGTAATCGCTGCCATACCTAGATTTCAAAAGTTTTAAAAATAAATTCGAATTTTCAAAAAGAGAATTTTTCAAAAATAGAAATTTATCAAAAAATTGGAAGATTTTTATCATTCCTGATGGTAACACTGAGAATATTTAAAACCTAAGTGGAAAAAATGTAAACATACAAGTATATGCACATTAATGAGGCAGGTTTACAAATAGGATCGGGTTGTTCTCGGCACTAAATCCAGGAAACAAAAAAATTGAAATTTCCATTTTAGTATTAAATTTCCAATTAGTATTAATAACTATAACATAAAATGGTGTTCATTATATATTAAATACTATTCACAAAAATAACTTTATTCGCGGACTCACTGCAAGTTACAGCACAAATATTAGAGCAAAAAGTACCTTATCAAAAGAACAATGTTTGTTTATGCCACAAATCCATAATAAAACACCTGTAATAGTGAATGGTAAAGTCTGATATAGTTTCTGAAGTTTAAAATTTTGGAATTATAGGATGCTTTTGTTCATGTCCAGGTATCTTGATATACCCCACAATTTTACCCAGATATCGGAATATGATAAACAATATCCTTGCACATCACTAATATTCATGGACGTGGCGCCCTTAAGATTTTATTAGCAATCCACATGCTGACATCGGTGAAAAAGTATATCCATATGGAAGCATTTCCATCAATAACATTCGCTCCATAAGCTTTAAACTTCGCTAATAACTAATGCTACAAACGTTTTCATTTCTAACTTACCAATCATAGCTCGGTTTGTTGAAGTAATAGTCTTTTTTGATCCAGATGGGAGCTTAACCCTTGTTTTGCTAGTTTCGTGATTATGTGCGATTACTGTGGCATAATTCCCAGACGCACGTGCCAAGCGACCGCGATCATTATTTTTTTCTTCCAAATTGCACACAATCGTGCCTTCGGGTACTGCTCCGACAGGCAAAACGTTGCCAACTTGTAACGTTGCTATAAATATTTGAATAGGAACACTACTATACTTGTCATTGTAGAAAAACAAGATTATTTCGCAACAGAAAGCTGTCACTCATGGTCGGTTTCCAACTGAACGTGCTACTGTCTAAATGAAATGTTAGATCGGATGGTGCCTTCGGGTACTACTCCAACAGGGAAAACGTTGCCAACTTGTAACGTTGCTGTAAATATTTGAATATGAACATTACTATACTTCTCACTGCAGCAGAACAAGATTATTTCGCAACAGAAAGCTGTCACTCATGGTCGGTTTCCAATTGAACGGGCTATTGTCTAAATGTACTGTTAGATCGGATGGTCTTATTAAAGATTCATTAAAAATTCAAATTCATCTTGGAATTAGTAATCATAAAGCAACTCCAGATGCAATGAATATATTAAATGGGTATAGTTATAGTTTTAAACTTTATTAAAAATACAAAGACAAAAAATTTTAGATCAGTATTCTGACCATCTAAATAATCAAATTACTGGCTGAAATATTGGTGGCCTGCAGAAGCGGTTAAATGTTAGATACCGATGAAAATCTGCACTGACATACTATAAACACTGGTAGGACAATAGGATTTGGAACTTGCCTAGCCACAGTGAGAGATGGGACTCATCGACTTTCTAAATCCTCAAGTTCATCGCTCCACAATCACCCAAAACCCACATGTTCAACTAAAGCCACGATTTATTAATGTCACTAAATTTATTTTACTGTACGCTAAAACATTAATAACTACAATTTCTATAGATAAACGCTATTGAATATTTGCACAACAGCATAAGTACGGGAAAATATGTGTAGCATATTAAAAACACAATTGTATTTACCGACCTTGACATTCCCCCAATAACAAACATAGGGGTCTCCGAGTGCCCCGCCCAGTTTTTGGCTTGTCGACAAGCCTTCTATTGGAAAAATTAGCAACAGGTTCCACAAAGTCATTGAATTCAGAAATCAGAAAGTGAAACGAGTGTAGCAAAGAATCCCAATGGCCATAGTGATGAAGTTCGACGGTGTTCGTCTCTGGATTTTTGGGGTGACACAATCACCTCAACATCAACGGGGCGGACTGACTCATGCAATAACTGATTTCAAAACTTAAAATCTATTTGTGCCGTTCATTTAAAGGGAAAACTGATTAAAACTCTTTCGGGCGGTAAGAGTGGGTTAAATGGGCTCGGTCAGTTAAAAAAGGGTTGGCCAACATGTTATGGGTTGTATCTCGGTGCAGATATCAAAGCCCAGTTAAGACCATCTTGTAAAAAATCAAAAAGCTCAATAAAACATTCTATAATATTTTGCTAGATGGATCTTTTAGGATACTGGATTTGGATCAAAATGATATTCTGTTGCAATTTTAGATGAACTTTCTGTTACACCGTTTTGCTACTCTATTTTTCAATAAATATCTAAAAACAGACCAAAGTGTCTGCTTTTTCATAACAATAGTTGTAACTTTAAATTATTATTACACTAGGGACTTGCATATTAAACAGAGTAGTAACTAGTGTCATCTTTAGGTTTACTTTTGTAATGGTAAAGTGAGGTTACAGATTTGAAAAGATTTAACAGATAGATACTTATGTTTACAAAATAGAGATATCGAACAGTATTGCTACGGCGATTTAGCGGATAGGTACTTCGTACTTGCGATGTCAATAAAAGCTGTAAGATAAAAATAGATCTAAACCATATACATATATAGTGCTGGGTCATTAAACAACAACCCGTTCAATACTTGAAAAAGTCATACCTTTTTTACCACAGTATATGAATTGACCAGTGTAAATCCCTTCGCAAGCTATCATCGTTTCCTTTCGCATTTTATATTTGTATGGATCACGAAAGTGAACAATAGCTAGCGGAGCTCCTCGGCCAGGATCATGTATGATATCCTGAAGGCAAATGCCAACGTAATATAACTCTGTCTAACTGAAATAAATTCCACTAATCCATATTATATTGCCATACAGTGGTTTACAAGCTTATCTCAATGAAATAAAGATAAAGTATATACAACTAAAGTATAAAAATCAATATATTGCGATTACTTAATAAGATGTGAATGTTCTAAACTAACATCACACGATGATTTTAAAGAAGCTGCACACATGTAGCGAAATGACCTAGGCTATGAAATTCAACACATGATTCTCTCCGCGTTCGCTCGCTCGAAACGTATGGCAATGTATGGCTTGCTGAAGCTCGCTGAAACCCAAACTTTAGAACAATACGATAAAAGAAACATAGCGGCAATTCCCAACATAACAAATCATTTCCCATATGGGGGTGCGGGAGAACATCCAAAGACGCAAGACATATGGGAGTATCTATGCGGGAAAATTTCTTGCTGGAGGCAAATATGAGTCCCCATGGATCAATCTCCCAAATTGGAGAAGCACTATCATGGTATGCGCCTAGGTCAGCGAATTCCCAACCATCGTAAAAATTGGACATTAATGATAACTGAAAAAGGAAAACCCAGCTGACAAAAAGAAACAAAAAGAAAAACCTCCAAAGCCAAAATCAGAATTTTCATGCTTAGCTATGTAACATCTTACCATGAAACTAGGGAAAATTCGTTTTTACTGTCGGCGCCGCAAACTTGAGTCTGGGCACAGCCAAAAGTAGCAAAAGGCACAACTATATGACCAATCTTTGTGGTAAAATTGAATAACTGGTTATGTTTATTTCCTATAAAGCTGTGGATTTGGTACAAAAATCGAGTATTTTTCTCGAGTTTAGTACGCTAAAGGCCCAGCAGTAGCTGGAAAACTCACAAAATGACCGAAAAGCCAAGCTCTTAAACACACACGCACAATTCCGCCATAAAACAGTTTAAATAGTTCACATTTGCAATTGTACTTTTAGTGAATTCGGAGTGCCACCAACATGTAATTTATATCAAAATATACCCGCTTATTTAGTCTCTTACAGGCCTGTTTAAAACGAATAATTTTGTCACAACCATGCAGCATACGAAACAATAGCAACATACGATACTGAGTTCACAGGGGCTGAAATGTCCTACAAAAACCAAAAACAACGCAATATCACCTATATATAACCAAGGGGTTATGGTGATGACTGTTTTTGCATTCCAAATCTCATGGGCCCAATCGAAACCCATTTCGATGCAACCCTGTAATGTAAGTAACGCCAATAGCAGCAAACTATATATAAAACTACATAAAAGATGAACTGCCGTACAAAAATGGGACCTAATAATTCCGGTATAGCTGCAGCAGTTATGGTATACTGCCACTGTCGTATAGCTGTGGTATAATGCTGTTTTCACCTATTTTGGGTCTCATGGGTCCATTCAACCAGCTATTTTACCCGTTCCTGCACGTAAACCATAGAAATAGCAGCACACGATATGTATCTACATAGAGAATGAATTGCTCCACAAAATGAGGCAATGATGTCCATATGTGTTTGTTGGATAACGAGATAGTGGTGTGTTCGTGCGTCCATTGGTCTCTGATCTTTAATCCAAGGGCAACTTTGCGAAAAGCTTTACGTAAAGTTTTATAGAGCCTTAATTGCTCTACTATAAGAGCCTAATTTGCCTGAAATATCTGCAAAGATTGTTCAGATACAGCCAGGAATCTATGACCCCCTTTTTAATTTGTTTGACACGATTCAAGCCTTTTTGACCCTCTTGTACAGCAGGGTTTTCGCGCTTAACTAAAGGGTACAATAGAGAGAGATATTAAGGTTTCCAATGAGCTCTCGCACGAATCAATCGGCCCCGCCAAAGTAGGGTCATGCGTGTCAACTAAAAATACCTAGAAACCGAGACCGTTCAAATTTGCTACTCTGTTCAGTGAGGTTTCTTTGCTATGCTCGTTTTTTCTTCAAAAATCAATATAGGATTTCTGTGGGTTTTCTTAATCTAAGCTTTTAGAACTTTTGCTGTTCCTTTCGTAATGAAAACTTAGGACTCCCCACAAAGGGAGGGTAGAGCTAGTGCAATTATACTTTCTATATCACTGCAGCCATTTTATCTGTTCAACCTTCATTTACAACCCTAAATAAGACTATTTTTTAAGAAACCGAAAAATGTAATTTTTAGGGCATGTGGGCAGCGGGCAAAATTTTCAGTTTTTGACCATTATTTGTCTAAAGCGTAAGAATTGGGACGGCACAAGCTAATATTATATAGCAACAGAGTCTTTAGGCTATACTAAGTACCAGCAAGACGGCTATCAGCAAACATTCTGAAAACATGAAATATATATTTTGCCTCTTCTCGGGGGGGGGGTGGTGGTGGTCAAACAGCAAGTTGTTACCCGAGGGACCCGAGTTTGCACGTTGCTGTTTTTATCGTCATCTATACTCTAATGGTTCCTCGCAGTTTAATAATTACAGACCAATATATTGCAATAAATCGGAAATTAGCGAGCCTTTGCTTTGGTAGCTACTGTTAATATCCTAACTAATGCATGTGATTGCGAATAACACTGAGGTACTCAGTATTTGCCTGAATATACTCTCAGAATATTTGAGAAAGGGAGAAGGATATTGCTGGAAGCAGCAAAAAATTCTGTCATAATTTCACTATGCTACGACTTGATCCAAAAGCAAAATTAATACGAGGAGTAGATGCTAGACCTGTAAGTTATGAAAATGTATGTCAGTGGCGCCATGAAAAACAAAACTAGCACTCGAACCCCGAATTGTCTTTCAAAAATACGCATTACCTACTGAATTCCCTTCGGGTCGGATAGTAATGCGTTATACTCATTTTTTAAAGTGTTCATTACTTTTCGTCTTTTCCGAATTTTAACGTATTTCGCCTCTTACCACACATAACACAGTTGCAACATTTCGACGAAAATATAATATCATAAACGGAGCTAATTACGCAGTGAGGGTAAAGCACCAAAAGTTCTGTCTACAAAATTTTTTTACTGATACCAATTTTACAAAGATTTTCCTACATAAAAATTAAAACCCAGCAGAGCGAAGTCGCGACCTGCAGTTTTTCCTAATATATACGTGTTATATAAGATTTCTTGGCAGCAAAATGCGCATGGCTAGCCAGTAAATTTTGTTGAGCTAACACTGGAGGTTTTTTAAAAAATTCCCGTAAAACCCCAAAATATCACTGTTTCCCAGAATTGAACAATTAAATATATACCTAATATAAGTATATATACTACTAATACAACTATTAGCTTATCGTATCGCCATGGTAGTGAATGCTGCCCGTTGAATATGTAATTTATCTGGATGAACACAGCGTTACTGAGAACAAACTTACAAAATGAGAGGAATATAACCCATGTTGCTTGTACTGTGGAAGATATGTACCAGGTTATTGCGCATATATATATCTACTCACAATATACATTCTCATTGACATGGAAGATAAATTTATATACAAAATAAGACCAACTACATCTATATATCGGGGTTATTCTTATTTTCGCGTACATTGAGTCTCAAGGGTCCATCCAAGAGCCCGTTTTGGCCAAAACCTGTAGCGTATATATAATAACTACAGCAACACGCCACTTGCAACTATGTAAACTTATAGCATGATTCGCTCCACTAAATTAGGCCAATAACATCCATTTATACAGCTAGAGCGGATACGGGGATATTGTCGTTTTCGTGCATTTGGGTCTCGTTGGATTACTCAAAACCCGTTTCGACGAAACCCTGTAGCGTAAGTAACGCCAATGCTACACAACAAGTGCAGATATAGAGGATATAATGCTCTACAAAGTGAAATCAATATCACCCATATAGCTCGAGCGCTTACAAATATATTGCTGGTTTCTTGTATTTTTGGTGTCATAGGCCATTCGAAAATCAATTTTGAACCAACACTGCCGCGTAAATCAATTAAAATAGCCGCGACATAGAGCATGACTTGCTCTACAAAATGAAAACAAAAACCCGCAAAGCTCTAGCGAGCAAATCCGCCCAGCGAAAGTTGATTTATGCATGTTGTCCTAAAAATCTCAAGAACACATATTGTAAAATTTCACCACTTTTCTGTTTAATGTGAATTCCTCATTTCGCTCATTTCAGTCGCAATAGTCTAAAATCAAAAACAAACAATTCCGTCAATGTATATATACCACACAACATAAAAATAACCAGAACCAAATATTTTCCCGAAACAATAAAATTCAACCATTTATAACAAAATATTATCTATCACATTGCTAGATGCATATGCACACATAATCATTAAATTATTTAACTAACCTTAACAACACCTTTAATATAACCATGACGTTCAGCGTAATCTAAAGACCTTAATTTTGCTGCGCCTTTTCTATGTTTCGAATGGACTTTAAATACGCTGCCGGCACCTTTTCTCTGCGATCTAATCCTGCGTCCCATTTTAATAAAACTAGTATATAATGGGTCTTTAAACCTAAAAGACTGATTTATAATAGTTATCAAGAGTATACTGTGGAAGTCATGTCGGGGTTCCGCAAATATGGAACTATTTGTAACTGACCTCGAGGAAGGGAGGAGGGGTTAAAACAGACAGCAAATGAATGGTTTAGTTCATTCAAAAGAAAAGCGGCCTTCTACACCGGCGAAAAAGTTAAAAGCTATTTTTTATTTATTTGAAGTCGAAATCAATCATTGTTATCAAATTTCTATTGCCGTAATTGCCTTTTCCGTTGTAGACGAAAAATCAAAAGAGATCCGAATTTGACAGGAGAAGGTGTCGCGTTTTAAGGAGAGGTCGTCAGTAGAAGACGAGGTTGGTCAAACATGGTTATTTCTCATAATTCGAGAGGCCGCGGCTAATTCAGATGAATCTAGACTTTCATTGTTGATATTTTAACAAAGTACAACTGGTAACTGGTGACGCAACTTGATTTGGTAGAGTATCGTCCGGTCCACAGTTGTCCTGTTCATATTCGATCTGCGGTATTAATACACTTCCGGAATAGCGGGGTTAAAAAGAAGAGTCCATTTAATCAACAGTAACTGTTTTGATATATATTAGCATCAGAGTATTTCAAACGAAGTGTGCGAGTGATCGGAGTTGCCACTGAGGTTGCTACGGGGATATCGTGAAAATTTTTTGTCTGTCGCTGTCATAACTCTCTTTCTGATAAACGGATTTCGACAAATTTTATTGTAAGATAGCAAAAGTATCGATGATGAGTCCTTTAGTTGAACGCAAACAACTCCGAGCCATCTTCCGGTTCAAAATAGCAAAAACCTGGTTTTTTTATGGGTGCTTTGCCCAACCTGGTTATACGAGTACCAGTCTTTCGCAGCCAATATCTCGCGACACAGGCTTCGCTCGACAAATGAAGACCACCTTGCAGAATCAGCTGCCAGACATACCTTGCTGACTACGATTTTTGTCGGACCACGCTTTGGAACGCTGTGAGTTCGAATATGGTTCATCGACCCTTTGCCAGAAATAGCGACTTTTGAAATATCGAGGTGTACTTATTTTTTAACATAAAACATACTAGTCGGTAGTGGAACTACATTTGTGAGCGGAGCTGGGGCTGTGGCATTACGAATGTACTCAGTTTTATGTTCTTGTAACTACATTGCATAGGGCTTTATCATTGGTAAAAATATTACATTTGAATTCTTCGACCCAAAAAACCCTATAGTGGTTTGATCGAAACGATTTTATTTCAACAAATAGTAACACAAATATTGCAAAATTCTCTATTTTAGCTGCATAAGCTTAACTAATTAGCTAATTACTAATTAACCATCAAAATTTTCTAATCCCAAATATCAGGTGCACACTCCGCCATGATAGGCTTTCAAACAAAAAAGTTTTTTTTAAATCGGTTCGGTGGTTCTTGAGATCCGTCGAACCGAACGAACGAACGGACGGACATCGATCTTTTTACTCCCAGACAGAAAATAAAAACGCTTCGCTCGGCTTCGCCTCGCTCCGCTCAATTAGGTTACCAACACGCTCGATATGATGGTTTTGCTAAAGTCCAACTTGACTATATTTATATTATATTTTTTTCAGGAGGTCAAGAGTTTTACAGTTGACAAACCTGATATAAAAAATGTAGTGCGTTTTCATTTGTTCGGTTTTGTGTTGAGCATCAAGCATTCTATATATATATACGTCAGGGAGTAACCAGAATTCCGGTTCCGGCGAAAATCGTGTTGCGGCTCCGGCAAAGGGCAAAAACCATGCCAGAACCGAATTCCAGTTTAAAAATTTTGTTTGAAAATTTCCACGTTTTTGCTTCATCCTGTAATCCAAACATATGTAATATATATATTATACAATGATCAAGCTCCAATACAACCAATCAAAAGAAAAGATTAACTAACCAATTTGCCGTGTGAAACGTACGTAGGGCACATAATTTGAGCAAGAATTTTTCATAATCACCTGCAGGAGTTTGTTAAATCAAAGCCAGGTCGATGCTTGTAGCAACTATTTTACACATACAGAAGTTTGTGGGACACGTTTGAATTAAACCGGTCAAACTCGGTAACATAGTATGGCTTACGCAGAAGTACTTAGGATATGCTTGGCTAACATAAATTGCGTCAAGCACCGTCCAGTGCGCTTGTAAACTTGGTAAATCAGTCTAAATTGAAGTAAACTAACGTTATCTGCAACGCAGCTAGAAACTGCTTTCTTTGTAATAAACTGTATTTATTGAAACTGTGCGAGCAGCATCACAGTGTATCTCATTTACAGCATTCTGATTAGAAAGTTATCATCATTATGATCTAACTGACGGGCACTGTTTGTCCAGCGCTAGCCTAAACAGTGTCTCTGACCACTGATCAGAAAATTACTTTCTATTATTTTCTCATAGACCCATATAAATCATTAATTTTAAGTTTCCTACAGAAGAACATGCAACAAACGTATGTGTAGTAAAGGGAGGCGACTGGAGACAGAGGAAAAGTGTGTATTCTACGCTCCAAGCTTTGTAAGCACATTCGACTTGACGCAGTATATGCAACGGTGTATATATAGTGGAAGACATTTTTGCTCTGAATGTCCAAAAACAGACATATTTGATCGATAAATAAACATTATTAGCTTCCTCAGCCTCTTTAAAGTTTCAGAAAGGCAATAATACCGTCGCAATACATTAAGTTTAATGTAAAAGTTATTTTTAATGCATTTTAAATCCACTATACCTTAATTTCTTCCATCATCTGTTTTACTATATATAAATTTCGAAGACCAGGTTCCGGATCCGGTTTAAATGGACGGTTCCGGTTGCTGGTTCCAGTAAATTTCGGTTCCGGTTATTCCCTGATATATGTATATACATAGGTTTTTCTGATGTCTGAATACAATGATTTGGTAATCTAGAATCTAGCGTTGTTTTCATTGGCTTAGAGTCAACAAACCCTATTTCCACAACATAACTTGTGCTCCGTAGTTTGGCACATTGCATCAAGAATAGTCTATATAAAGGTTTTCCAGTAAATACCAAAAGTTGGTTGCATAGCACCCGGCACGAATATGACCTGCCTATTCAAAGGGTTTTCAATGGGCTTATAGTCAATGATCATGATTAGCCTGCCTTCAGTAGTTTGTCTACGTATTGCGTAAAGGGCACCGAGAATGATATATATATAGGTTTTTGATACACTGCATACGGTGGTTTCGTTATATAGAAACTAGCACAAATAGTTGATGCTTTGTTGGTTGTTTTCAATGAGTTTAAGGTCGATGAGGTTTTAGATTTTTAATGGTTTGAGGGTTCCAAAGGTTCAGATGTTATAAGCACCAAATACAGCCTGTTACAGGTGACTACAGAAAATAACTTAAAAATGAACATTTATCCTCGCTTGAGACATACTAGTAATAATATAATGTTGATGGAAAACTAACAAAGTATATATAAGACGCTCTTCCGCATCCCAATGTAAACTGCCGAGCACGGTTTTGACCTAATTCTGGCTTTTCCGAAGTGGGAGCAGAGGTAGGAGTTCCTGCCATTTTTACTTCCGCTGGCCTTTATCTTTATCTGTAATTATTTTTTCAACGTCTCAAAAAGATAACACAACAATACATTATCAACAAAATTCGGGCCATTCTCAGCACACGTGAAAACCGTGCGACCATTTATTGTTTGTTCCACTGAGCAAAAAGAAAGAATCTTTCTGAATTTATAAATCTCCACTTATAACAGAAATTACAATTTCAATCGTTAATTGTCACACTGTTAGAACCTAGCGCTAGGATTTGAAGATGAAGATTGCACCACAGCATAAAAAATTATGAGTATTTATAATACTGTAAGATTGGCTAACAGTTGCCGCAAGCACCAACCAATGCGTATGTTAAATTTTGTAAATCATTTGCCATTGCAATAAAATACCATTTCTACAACGCACCCAGTACCTCTGTTCGTGGTAATCAACTGTATTTATCGAATCGTGCGGATCAGTATCACAGCTTATCTCATTTATAGCATTCTTTTCAGAAAATTATAGAATACCTTAAGCTATATCTTTTAGAAGCGAATAAAACCTTAGTACTTTTAATTCTTCCTTCATATATTTTACTATTCAACTCCACCATTCTCAAGCGTTCTGACGTAAACGACCTTGGTGTTACAATACCATCCAGCTTAAGATCACTCAATCATGTAACGCGTGTCTCCATGAAAGCGACTCGCATAATCCGACTGTTATCTCGCACATGGCGATTTTGGGACAAGAGTAGCTTTCTGCCCATTTACTTCGCTTTAATACGACCGAAACTTGAATATTCGTCTGTGGTATGGTCACCTTCAACAAAACGAGACATTACACTACTTGAAAAGGTACAGCGCCACTCGGTTAATACCTCGCATCAGACATTTATCATACGAACAGCGACTACAGTATTTGGGACTTCAAACTCTTGAAACGCGCCGTTTACTTTTGACCTTATAATAGTCCACAAAATCCTTAATGGCCTTGTTGACTATGATATGAGCCAAATATTTCGGTATAATGAAACACCTTCCTTACGCAGCCACTACCTTAAACCCAAACACACGGAAACGCCTCGACTCAACGTTCGACACTGCTCCTTTTCTCAAAGTGGAGTAAATACTTGAAACAAACTACCTGAATGGGTTGTCACTGCACCCACCACCCAGGCTTTTAAAATCCGTTTCCACGACTCACAATTTTTCACCTAAATTTTTTGAGTGCTGCCGTCTTTCTTTTGGTCTTTACAGTTTTGGATGAAGTGCGACCGAACACGCTAGCATAATGGGTTGGCTCAAACCCTGCCAGGCCAATCAATGATCTGTCTCAAGCACAACTATGCCATGCTTACGACGCGGGCTTGGGTGTCCGGTTAGCATATACGGTAAGCTTATATAAATTTCGAAAACCACGATCGGGATCCGGTGTAAGTGAACAGTTCCTGTTATTTCGGTTACTCCCTGCTAGAAACATATAGCGTTTCTACAGATATTCTGCGCTGCTTATCTTGTTTAAAACAGCGGTATTCCATGACCTCGTCTAAAACCTATGCTCTCGCGGCTTCCAACGTGAACAATAAACAACCATGAAGCAATATTTTTTGTTAATTATCAACGGGCACTTCGATTGAAATAATTAGGATTATTTCTAAAGATTTCATTTATTGAATTTTATGACAAAAATAAACAGTTTTATTGGTTTGAAACTCAAAATAAAAGTCATATTGCCATGTTTATGGCATGTGCAACACTAACGAAGACCCAAAATTTTCTGGAAATCGGGTTCATTATTCTTAAACACAATGAAAATGAAAAGCAATGCTGGTCTTCATTTTTCGATGCGACGGCTGTGTCGCGTGATGTGGGCTGCAAACGACTTGTACCCGCATGGCCAGACTTGGAAAAGAACCCTTCAAAACCAGCGTTTGCCATTTTTCTCCAGAACACGGGGTCGGAGCTGTTCTCGTTCAACTAAAGATCACATCCTTGTCGCCTTAAAATAATCGAATAAAAAGTTCTTACCAAAATCCATCCATCCGAAGTAGAGTTACGAATGACAGAAACAGACAAAATCACCCTAGCGCCTTCAGCGGAAATTCCGCTCTCTTCGCTCACTCCGTTTCAATAAAATATATTTAATGTGTATATACTGTATATACATGTCATATCAAAATAAAAAGAAGCCAGTGGTAGGCCTTGTAGAACGCGGGGATGTCGAATATAGCGGCACTTCAACTGTCGGGGAGAGATCCTTTAGTCGTAGGGAATAACCGGAACCAACAACCGGATCTGTAAATTTAAAACCGAACAGGAACCTAGACAGCTGTCAGTAAGAACAGACAGAGTCATCATAAGCGGCATCGACATCAGGTGCTGATTTAATTGCATTCATTGTGATTTGTTATTGCTGCGGTTCGCTTTCGCTGATCTGCTAGATTTCCATACTAATGAAAGATGTTTTCCGCATTCTTAATTTTTTGAGATTTCTCACCGGATACGGTTAATGATATATACAAAACATTAAGTTATAGTTGTAGTGATCTCTATGGAAGGCTTTGTTGCTTCGAGACTTAATTTGGGTCGAGTCTATAAACTCGTAGTATCGTCGTTAAACTTTACGAGTGGTGGATAATAAATAAACTATTATTCATGCAAAATTTAGGAACACCGTCCCCATATTATTGAGAGTGTAGCTATGAAATAAAAGCATTGGACAGCGTTACAATGCATAAAGTATTTAGATCGACAGTTTTTCTCATACGAAGCTGATTTTTTTGCTCTGAGTACACAGATATTTAAATTACCAAGCACATATTTGGTTGATCAAGATAGTGCTATTACCCAATCGGAGGCGCTGAATCCCACAAAACAAGATTCTTCGTGGAGCGAAATTAATAAATCAACAACTATATAGTTATAAACGTTAATAAAACATTTCACGACGGTAGTATATAACTTGTATTGTGTGAGTTCGAACAACTATATATACGACCTATTTATAATATTTATCGTGGAATATATACTGGATGTAAAAATAACTGTCTTATAAATATTTTTAATCCGTGTCTTTAAGTGACATAAGCTTGAAAACAAAGTTGGTAGAAACCGTCTGATTCCCTATTTGAACGGTGCTACAGAAGTGACACATAATACATCGATACATAAATATTCGGAAATATCGGGATAACTGGTTGTTTGGTTAAATCCGGTTGCGACCAGCAACCGGAACCGTCCATTTAAACCGGATCCGGAACTTGGTCTTCGAAATTTATATATATACAGTAAACAGATGAAGGAAGAAATCAAGGTATAGTGGATTTAAAATGCATTAAAAATAACTTTTACATTAAACTTAACGTATTGCGGTGGTATTATTGCCTTTCTGAAACTTTAAAGAGACTGAGGAAGCTAATAATATTTATTTATCGATCAAATATGTCTGTTTTTGGACACCCAGAGCAAAAAATGTCTTCCACTGTACACCATTGCGTATACCGCGTCAAATCGAATATGCTTACAAAGCTTGGAGCGTAGAATACATACTTTCGCTCCGTCTCCAGTGGCCTACCTTTACTACACATACGTTTGTTACATGTTCTTCTGTAGGAAACTTGAAATTATTGGTTTATATGATTCTAAGAGAAAATAATAGATAGAAGGTAATTTTCTGATCAGTGGTCAGGGACACTGTTTAGGAGACCTGGCTTTGATTTAACAAACTCCTGCAGGTTATTATGAATAATTCCAACTGAAATTATGTGCCCTACTTACGTTTCAAACGTCAAATTGCTTAGTTAATCTTTTCTTTTGCTTGGTTGTATTGAAGCTTGATCATTGTATAATATATATTACATACCTATGTTTGGATCACAGATGAAGCAAAAATCGTGGAAAATTTCAAACAAACTTTTTAAACCGGAGTTCCGGTTCCGTTATGGTTTTTGCCGTTTGCCGGAACCGCAACCGGAACACGATTTTCGCCGGAACCGGAATTCCGGTTACTCCCTGGTATATATATACATTATACATATATATAATATATATGCAAATTGGGTTCGGTTGAGCAATATATGCACAAATTTTCAAATTATAATTCAAATAATTGTTATAATGATATATATATACATGACAAAAAGCACATTACACATTTTGGCAACCAACGTACGACGGTTTCTACTACCTTGGTAAGAGGTATCACAAAAATATGACTAAAATATTAGTATTTTATACCTGTCATAGTTATAATAATTATATTACACATTATGACGACAAACCTACGACTGCAGACGGTTTCCAATGAGGTATCGCAAAAAGTATGACTAAAATATTAGAATTCTATCAAAATCAGTTTAGATCTTCAAAGGCCACTGGTCCATTCGGTTCGCTACCTAGGTTTCGTGACTCCCGAATTGCTTTATTATCTTCCCGTATTTGAAATCTCGTTTCCGGATCCAAATCACTCATTTTGTGTAATCGTGTTCGAGGTTGCTGTTGAACTGTTTCCTTTCGGTATCGTTGCTGTGATTGTCAGCACACAACATTTGCGTCGTCATCCGTGGTAATGATCTGAATATATGCCCAGAACACTTGACTAAGCATCAATGTTGATAGTTGCTGTATTTTCCTAGAGGCGGAATTGAGAATGAAGCTACTGAAAAAACTGACACTGCGATTCGCGATACACCTGATAACACGTTTGTGTGCCATACATCGCTACATGCCATTTTTGTGCACTTTTGAGTGACGCATATAGATGGTCCCAAACCGATGTTGAGAAGAATATAATGCCGTCGAGGTAACATAGACATGACTCCATCAGGACGCCCGTCAAGGTCAACTGCATCATTCTTTGAAATGTTGCAGGAGCATTCGTCATTCCGAACGGCATTACGTTGAACTCAAATAATTCTTCGTGACAGCTGAACGCGGTCTATTCTTGGTCTTACTCGTTCATCGGCACTTGCCAATATCTCGACTTCAGGTCAAGGGTTGAGAAAGGCTTCGCTCCACGTTAACGTGTCCAGCATTTCGTCAATTCTTGGTAAAGGAAAACTATCGCGCTTTGTGATTGAGTTGAGCATTCTATAGTCGGTACAAAATCTTTTTGATCCGGCCTTCTTGTTGGTCAATACGATTGGTGATGCCCACGGACTGTAGGATCTTCTGATCATCCCTTGGTCGAGCATCTGTTGTATTTGTAACGGCATCCCTTGGCGTCATAGCGGTTGTTATACAGGTTTCTCGACTGTAGGTTCAATGCTGTGTTCTACTTCCATATTGATCACTATATCGAAGTCTGATTGTGAGAATATTGGTAATTATGCAGTACGGTTGCAAGTACGCCTTTCCTTCTTCGTCAGTAACAGCTTTTTTCAAGTTGATTTCGGCTGAAAGTTCAATACTGTTCATACGTTCGGTTTGGCGTATTACTTGCTCTTGAAAGTGTTCGACGTTAATCCGTCGTTTTCTTTATTACTTTCATATATTCCCGTCTCTACCATTGATATCATTTGTGGGTTCTTTACTGAACGTTGCCGGTCCATGATTTGATGATCGGCTTTCCTGTTTTTTTAACTTTGATCCATTCTGCATCTTCTTGTGTTTGATTCTTTCTTTGTTTCTTTTCGAACCAATCGAATGCTCTTTGAACTTTCTCTTCGTCAACCACCGTTTTGACGATCGTTTTTTCCACTTTTCGTACCAGTGGTTGATCTTCAATTATTTCCATTTCGATCGTGTTCAGGTTGCACACCGATATTATGATGTTATCTTTTTCCACTTTGGCAATACTGTTTGGGATAGCCAATCCATTGCTGGTTTTCATCAAGGGTTCCACTACTACTGTTTCGCTTTTTTGTTCCTTCCGGAGTCTTCCTTCCGCTCGAACGAAAACTTCATGTGCGACAACTGTTCACATCCTGCTGTCCAGGCAACTGACTTCTGGGTGGACAACAGGAAATTTGAAACAGTGGACAAATTCACGTACCTTGGGGACACCATCGACTACAAGGTGGACCTACGGAGGGCAGCCAAGGCCCATAGTCAAGCCGCCTGGTTCAAGTGGAAAGAGCTAGCGAGTCCACTTACCAAGCGATCGCCCTGTAAGGTGCGCGGGAGTGTGTATAACGCGTGCATTCGCCCCGTGCTAGCTTATGCTTCTGAATGTTGGGCACTCACGAAGGAAGCAGCGGCCCCTCTTCTAGCCACTGACAGAAAAATGATGCGGTGGATGGCAGGAGTGCGTTGGGAAGACCGCGCATCCAGCGAGAATGTGGCGAAATCACTGGGACTTACGTCGCTGGAGACGGAACTGACCAATCGGAGGCTGAGATGGTACGGCCACGTTCAATACAGAACTTGCGGCGTGGCGAAACAAGCGGTCGAAGTCCAATTCGAAGGAAAGGCGCCCCGTGGAAGGCCGAAAAAGAAGTGTGAACAGGTCGTCAAAGAGGACATGCAATCGATAGGGCTACGAATTGAGGACGCGCAAGACAGGGACAAATGGAAAAGAGTGCTGAAGTCACGGTGCAGTCGACCCCGTTGCACGCGCGATGGAACCAATCTACTCTAAAGTGGTGGTGGTGGTTCCTTCCGGAGTCTTCTATGAATTTCGCCGACCATGATGGAATCACTTGTTTGTAAGAACAGATTTGCTGATTTCGATGTGGTTATCATCTTCTTTGCTGATTCATCCCATTTCGTAAGTTCTTTAACTATGTTCGAACTCTGTCAGGAAATCGTGTTCGTATATCGCAATCTTTGAAATGTTTCGGATTACGATGAATCGCATCTGTCGTACTTTCTTTTCCAGGTGTATATACTTGTACGAAGAAGTAACCCACTGTTCTTTCTGTTAGATCTCCGTTGAATCCCACTGCGCATAACGCTGTTTCTTTAAGTTGCAGGTATTTGAAATGCCTTTAATATTGGTCTTTGCTGATGATGGTTATTTATGATCCAGTATCGACCAAACCGCGTAGATTCTTGTTCCCTCCCGGGTAAGCACTGATGTAATACCGTGATAGGACTTTTGGTCGCTGCATGGTTCGTGTTTTTTCGACTGGTCCACTTGATTTACTTCTACAAATGTTTCTTTTCGTCTACCGATATATCCTCGATCTTCCCGAATTATTTTTGAGTAATCTCTTTTCTTTCTACTCTGCTCGATTTTGGTGTTAGATTGTTCGCCATTTCGTTTGGTTGTTTCGGTCGGCTTGGTAGTATCCTGTATCGATTTTGACTTTGTTGTTGACTTTCCATTCGGGTTTCCTTTCTACTTTGTACCGTGTTTCTTGAAACATTGCTCTGTTCTGTGGCCCAGTTTCCCGCAATTGTTGCACCTTGGTGGCGTTTGATTCCTTACCGTTTGGCGGTTCTGTTGTGGTTGATTTGCCACTGGTACAAGCATTCTTTCTTGTTGTTGTTGCCAATTCGTTTGCGGTTGCATTGGTTGCTGGGGTACTCGCAGCGGCTACATCACTTGCGGTTGTTGCATTGCTTTGTCCGTTCCCGTTTGTCGTAGGCTTTGCAACTTGTTCATGTGGTGTATCAGCCTATTCGGTATATCGAATCTTTCCTTGAACTTCTTAAGTCACCGTAGTTACTGAGTTCTTTGGTTTTTTGGAGCGTCAACACTTCCATGTATTCTGCTTCTCCGCTCATTTTTGCTTTCAAGACTCGCAATTTCTCCTGTTCGTCGTCAATTCCATCTTGTGCCAACGCTTCTCGAGTTCTTTTCAGAATGTCTAGTCCCCCCCCGCCGTTTATTTAATTACCTTAACCTCGTCCTTAGATTATAATCCTTATCCGAACGGCGTGTGTTGGATATTGTTACTGTATTACTTTGCCCTTGTTGGTTTCTACGTAGACTTCCGGACGGCTAGCCCCGTACGTTTGTTTAATTACCTTATCTTAAGGTCTTACAGTTACTCTAATTACGTGCCGTTACATTAATGTTCTCGTCTCCGGACGGCTGACGAGCCCGCTATAACTAGTTAGTTGTAACAACTACTATCCAATTAACAATAAATTACTTTGGTCACCCACGTCCTGAACTCACCCTGGGTATGCTCACGCACTTACTTCCCTATTAACTCCACGAGGAAATTCTCAAACTACCGGCTATACACTTTGGAACTTTATGGGTAGGGCCGTTATGGTTTTATTTAACGCTCGTGCTCAACTCAGGTATTTATAAGTGAGTGACAATATTACTGAGTGAATTTAATAAAGCATTAATGTAAATATTTGTGAAGCTTGGTGTAAGTCAACCTTAATTTTTGAAGCAAGACAAGCCAATAAAGTTTTGCGCCATAACTTTACAAGCATTCCCAATTCAAACAGCTTTTTCGTATAAAATCACCGAATATAGAAAACCCGCAGATAAAATCAACCAACAGTTCTCAAATGCCGATATAATTATGAACTCTCGTGACACACTATAAAACTCGTTTAAATTGAGGCTCTCGCACCAACACTTGCTAGGTGATCCAAAATACCAATTAAAATTAAAGATTAAATAACAAAAATAGTTCGTTTAAGCCTTTGTGAACAAAGATGCTTTGTTAAACTAAAGTGAAATTCGTACACACTAAGCTGAGCGAATCCGGAACTGAACTCTACTAGTCGTGAACTCTACCGAAGCTCGGCGTAGACTGACTAGAAACAATAAAAGAGAAGCTAACACATGATATAATTATGAACTCTCGTGACACACTATAAAACTCGTTTAATCTGAAGCTCTCGCACCAAAACACTTGCTAGGTTATCCAAAACACCATTTGAAGCTTTCGCACCAAAACACTTGCTAGGTTATCCAAAACACCAATTAAAAATTAAATAACAAAAATAGTTCGTATGAGCCTTTGTGAACAAAGATGCTTTGTTAAACTAAAGTTAAATTCGTACACACTAAGCTGATCGAATCCGGAACTGAACTCTACTAGTCGTGAACTAGCTAAAATAAGTAACTAATGCTAATTATGCATATTAGCATTAGTTGAAAACAAATAAATCAAAACAAGGAAACGAAAGGAAAAGAAAAACCCAAAAAAAAGGGAGGGAGGAACATAATACAGATTTTGGTATCCAACCCTAGGTTTTTAAGAATTTTTGGGTGTTTTGTGATGTTTTGGCCCGGGATTCTCCCTGGTAGCCTGATGGCTAACATGTGGCAAGCTACTAAACAACCTATAAGATAAGTAACCCGTGAACTAATTTAATTAAAAACAACAATGCCCATAGTCGATACACATAATTCTTTAATATGTGCGTAATATCTCCGAAAGCTTGAATAACAGCGATGCTTAGCGTACTTCTTTACGCTTCGCATAACACTACCCGGGACTAGAAATAAGCTGAAATCGCTCCCTAGATGCTGTCTGTCACTCTCCACGATTGCAACCCTAACACTTAATACAACAACGAAAAATAACCAACTATATGTTAGCGAATTGCATTAAGTAATGCAATTTAAGCAAATTAACTAGAAAACGACATAAAACGAAACCATACCGAAAAACATGTACGCAAAGGGGAGGTAGGAGTATAATAACTAAAATGGTGAAAACCCTGGATTTTAGGAAAATTTTGGGGTTTTGAACGTGATTCCCCCTGTAGCTACCTAACACCCACAATAATACAAAGTGTTATTGTAGGGGGTATCTTGTTGGGGGTAGGGGTTGGATGGGGATTTTTCCTTATGTCGGCTATCGGAATTAAAAAGGAGACGGGATTCGTCACCGAAAGATTATGAGGTTCGAGGTATGGCCAGTAGTATGCCGGTGGGACACTTGGTACGGCGCGCGTCTTTCTTTTTCGTGAGCGATACTCGTGCTTTATATTTTGCGACGCGGCGTGATCCTTGCTCGGCTCTACGTGTACCAGTTATAAAAGTGATAAAATAGGCACTGCTACACTGTATTTTGCTTTTGACACTGCTTTTGATAACCGTATCCAAATACGTATTCTCCTCGATGCTCAGTGCAAAAAGCCTCGGTGCCGTCCTTTCGTACCGTATTCTAGCTCACGCGACTTCACGACACCGTCACTTAAGCGCTCGTTACCAAACTGAGAGTACTTTCCTTTAGTACTGAATTGTTTTCAGCTCACGCTAGTACACCACCGGTTTTCTTGCACAGTCTGAATCTATTTTTGCACAGTCTGACACCAAAATACTGCACAGTCTGACGTTCCACTCTCGTTATGCACTTTGGCCACTGAGTTCGGTACTCTCGACGATCCCTATCTAGTATTTTAATTCTTAGGTTAAGTTAAAGCTACGGAGTAATTGACCTATTCCTTATCCTTAAGTAATGAGCACTAATGTTTAAGGGTTACACTTGAGCGATAGTGATTGTGGTTTATCTTTATCTGTTACGTTACTAACGTTATGGTTTTAACAAAACACACTCCCGGTCGGCGAGTGCACCATGCGATGATATAATTACCTCAACCTAAACCTTAGATTTACGCTAGTAGTGCCAGTTATATTACAAAAACCGACACCGGACGGCTGCCAGACCACGTTATTAAAACTGTACAGAAGCGGTCGACTTGTTTGCTCAGCGTATGCCCCCAGACGGATGACGATACTGGTATAAAGGTAAAGTGCTCCACTGTTTCGTCGTACTAACCGATCCCCTTAGTCATCTGAAGTATAATGCACTCACGCCGACCACACCGGACGGCTGCCAAACGACGCAGTCACACTACTAATATTGTCGAGTCCCACCTGCACTCTGGCCCTGGTTACCACTCACTCGACACAAAGGGGCCGAAATTTTTAACGTATTACTAAACCTAGTGCGTTTCTAACAACTATCGCCCGTATTAAACTTATAGCCACCTCTACTATTTTTCAAGAAAAGATAATACTATTGAATAAACTAATAATCGGAATGAGGTTACTTAGGTGTGCTGTCAACCATAGTTCCTGCTGCTACTCTGAACGCTCTTTCACTCTGATCCGAACAAGCCAATAAGAAAGCCACGCGTTCTTCGCGCATCTACACAAAACCGGCTATTCTGTAAAATTAAAGCCGACATGAACCCGAGTATAGTCGTTCCTTGGATATGTACATCAACCGAGCAAAGGGCCGAGTACCTATAAGCTCCTTCTTTACCACGTAAGCAACAGTGCCTGCAATTCTTAGTTACAAAACCAACTCAGAAAAGCAAACTGTAAATCCAGCGCTGTCGTCAAAATATTCTCCCTCCACTCTCTATGCCTTCACATTATAAGTTACAATACAAAAAAACAAAACCATAAGCAAAACGGACGACATTAATATAACTATTAGCTAAGTAATCCGGCCGACGCAAAACCATTAAAATTAGCAACACGTGGTAGAACTTGGAAGTGTCTTAAATCACATCCGTACTCGGCGACGTCTGGAGATCAACTGATCTGTTACAACAAAAACGCCTTAATTGAACATAGCTAATAAGACAAACAAAAGAAAATATGCAAATTTGAAAAAGCATAAGTTTGAAATTTTAAAATTTTATAAAACTTGAATTTTAGGAGAAACACATATTAAAGGATTTAGTGAAAAAACTAAAATTGGGATTTTTGCCCCGGAAAGCCCTGGTTAGCCTACGGGACCCCTGACAAACAGCATAACAAAAGAAAAAATAAGCAGGACAGACTAAACACAAATTATAGAATCCTTCACCTAGCTAAGTGTCCAATTGGTATCTACAAACTAAAACGATGCTAAAATTAAGGATTTGACACAATTTTGAGCATGAACCCCTGCTTAGTTTTGAGAAGTTAGAGCTAATACAGTCGATTAGGTAAAACAGCTATATGATCATCATACTAACAAAAACAAATGAAGCGGTTTCAGATTAAAAACCATAAATTTGTATAAAATGAGTTGATAAGAGCATAAAATTAAAGAAAACAATTACAAGGCGTTGATGAGAGTAAAATTATAATGCTATAATTGCGGTTAAAATAAAAGAATTGGTAAATATGTACAAATTCGAAAATAAATTGCTCAATCCAAAATCTTGACCACATCTGAAATGTGAACAGTGACAAAATTCAAAGATCAGCATAAATCCCAAATATATTACAAATACGGTTTTAGTTGGCCCAATTTATGCTGAGGGTTGTAATGAATATTCTTAACAAGTACAGCTCAGTGTGTTTAATTGTTTCTTTGAGGGCCCTGTTTTATCGCCTCGTGTTACCTTATAAGCAGCACTGTATGTTTGACAAAAAGAAAACTTTAGTGCGCATGGATAGCCAAACCCCGACTTTGTTGCGTTAGAGCCTATATAAGCTCTTTACCTTACGCCAGTAAGCTGCATCACATAGCTCAAAGAACGAGGACTCATGGCAGTAGCCGTATCTTTAATGTTTTAACCTTCGGCCTCCCAGGGGGTACGCGCCTTCGTCTGGGAAGTGCGGGGGGCGTTGTGCCTGCAGCGCCGCAAAAGGAACCTAAGGATTCGACAAACGCGGCACGTTGTGGGGAGTCGGGTAACCTGTCATGGAACGTAATCGGGCCTTCCGAAAATGTGGAACTCCCTACCCTACTATGGGCTGTATCACAGGATTAGCCTTGGCGTATCGAAGATGGCATATCTGTCATTCATTTTGCTCAAAGGCAGGTAGAACACTTCTGTGTTAGAGAGAGCATGCCAAATTCAGGGCGCACGGTAATCTCGGCAAAGGCAAAATTCTTCACGCTTAATATGTTCCATTACATGAAATTCATCATGTCTTTGCAAAAGTCAAATGTCAAAGAAAATATTCTTAATACAGGCTTCTGCCACACAGTTCGAGATCCTTTATTATCTGGTATAAAAATAAAGTTATAGGTGTTGAAGGTCGGTTCACAACGGTGCTTTAGTTAGGGGTGCGTTCGGAGGAGGGAGATCGTTTAACAAGTTTTCAGTCTTTTGAATAACTTATTGTTTCCTGTTTCACAGCATTCACATTTCAAAAGCCCCCGTCTGTACCAGCTTTGCGGTAACCAAGTGTCTGTCATCCTAATTTTTGCCAATTTTGCCAATGTTTTTTTATTTCCGAATACTTTCTATAATACCAAGTGTTTGTTTCTGAGCAGTAGTTACCAGATTTCTACATCCCCTCCTTTTCCTTTGCTTATAAACACTGTTGCGTTTCTTTTATCTTCCATTCCCCAGGGTTTTTCTATTTGCGCTTCCCAACATTTTGTTGAATACTGGAAAACTAGTAGGAAAAGGAAAAATGTTGCGAAACAGCAAACAGTACAACTTTCGGAAAGGCACAATATGTAGGCCGGATTGTGAAGTTACCATTTCATAAAATATCACATGATCAACTTTACGGCTTTCCAAAATGCGTACATTCTTCATGTAAAGAGTTTACCGTGTTCCAACAATTTTGTTTTTTGCCTCTAATGCATTATTCACAGAGAAGTGTATGCGTGAATTGCAGACCGTAAGCTATTGCAGCGACCATGTTGTAAGAAAACGATATTGTCATGGCATTGCAAACGCAGCGCAATCAATAGTACAAGCTAAAATATTGGTGCTACAGTAAAGTTGGCTTTTATTGCACCCTAGCAGAAGCAAAAATATTGTCGGTATGATTGGTTTGGCTTGCCCAACCGCAGAACGGTCGAGTTATTGCTATGTCAAAACTAGCTAGTTGATATTGTAGCAACAATGTATTAATGCTCGCTGAGTTTGATAATGGTGCAGCCCTCAGTTTGATATTGGTGAACCCCTCCGGTTCGATATTGGTGCCTCTTCGGTTTGATATTAGTATCCCTCCATTTTGATTTTGGCTCCCCGTCCAGTTTGATATTGGCATCCCCTCCAGTTTGATATTAGCGCCCCCTCCAGTTTGATATTGGTGCCCCCTGTAGTTTGATAGTGGTACTTCTTTCCAGATTGATATTGGCACCCCTCCAGTTTGATATTGGTGCCCTCCTCCAGTTCGATATTGGCTTCCACGAGTTTGATAATATCAAATATTATTGACCTCTATCACGTTTGATATTGGTTTCAATAACATAATGCCATGACAATATTGTTTTCTTACAACACTGTCGCTACGATACCTTACGGTGTGCAATTCGTCCACGCACTTCTAGGTGAATCATGCGTAACTTCCCGATATTTTCGTTGGTCGTATTGCTTCACATTCCCGCACATTTTCTGTTTCCAACTTTCCAACAATTTGTTGAATATCGGAAAACTCAGAAAAAGGAAACTGTGACGAAATAGCAAACAAAATAATTTTCGGAAACGCATAATATGTAATCCGGATTGACAAGTTCCCATTTCATAAAATATCACATGGTCAACTTTACGGGTTTAAAAATTTCACAAATGCAAGCATTCTTCATATAAAAAGTTTAGCATGCTCCAACAATTATATATTTCCCATGTACTTTATTGATTCGCACTGCTCCGCATTCAAGTGCTTGACATCGAAAACATTTTCCAGTTTCATGTTGTCTACTTCCCATCACTCTCCCCATTTAGTTTTCCATTTCGCAACAATTTCCGTTTTCCTATTTCATCATTTTTCAACATTTCACAGCTTCCTCACATGCCAAATTATTTTCATTTCAATAGATTCCAATGTCTCAACACTTACTTGTTTCCCTAACCGTTTTTCCAACATTTTTAGTTTTCGGATTTCCATGATTTTCCACATTTCCAAGTTCGGTGTTTCTGAAATTTCTTGTTTACTAATATTTTTTCGCGTCATATGTTTCCAACTCCACAAATTCTTCATTTTCGAAGGCTTTCTGTTTCTTGCTTTTTATTTGTATTACATACCTTCTGTTTCATGCATTATCTGTTTCAAGAGATTTCTGCTGCCCAACAATTTTCGTTTCAGAAGTGTATGTTTATTCACCATTTTCCGGTTTAACCTTTTCCATTTTCCTGCAGCCTTAATTCATTTTCTATGTTTTCAATTTCCCCGTTTTCTACTTTTACTGTTACGCTGCTTTCGAGTTTTCCGTAATTTTTCTATTTCTATCTCTCCTCTTTCAAAATTTCCCCATTTTTTAACTCACTGTTTCCGGAATTTTTTCAGTGTTTCTTTATAGACATTTTCTAATTCTTAAAGTTTCCAGTTTTCCAAGTTTGTTGTTCCAAGAATATTATTTTAAGTGGCGTTAAGTGGTTTTCGCTTCAGAAAATTTCCGTTTTTATGTTTCCTATATCTTTCCCACCTCAAGAGCTCCCCGTTTTCCAACACTTTAAGTGTGTAATTTCGGAATATTTCCCGGTTTTATATTTTTTACATCCAATCATTTTCCCGTTTACCAACAGTTGACATTTCCTTATTTCGTTCGCCAGCATTCCATCATATACAATTACCAACAACCCAAATTTTTCTTGCTTTAAAACGTTTTCAAGTTTTCAAATTGCCAGAATTTTGCGTTTGTCGAGTTTCTCTTTCCCCAAGTATTTTGACTGGTCTAAAGCACTCCCATATCCGGTATTCTTCAGCCTCCCCTTTAAAACGTTTTCTCATTTTCCAACTTTCCTGTATTTCCCATCATTTTTCAATTTCGTTGTCACCATTTAACTGGTACTCCTGTTAAAAATATTTTCCTGTTTTCCTTTTATGTTTACCAATATTTTCTATTTCAAGATCTTACCGTCATCTAGACACCATTATATTTTACAAGTGTCTGGCTTTCCAAGATTATCCGGTTTATTTTTCCCATTTCTGAACCATTCAACGTTTCCGTTTCCGAGCTTTACCGTTTCTCAAGATTTCTACCATTTTATAATATTTCGTACAGTTCTTTTACCTCTGGTTTGCAACATTTTCTGTATTCTACTTCCTAACAGTTTGCAGTTTTCTAAGTTTTCCATTTCTGTAATTTTATGTTATCTCGTTCACAACATTTTCCTTTCCCGAGTTTCCCGTTTTGGTCCTCATTGTCTTAGCGCTCTGGATATAAAACTGGACCGAACATCCTAATTTGTAAATGTCCCAATTGTCGTTACTGTCCCGCTTGTCGTAGCTTTCCCGCATGTCGTATTCTCCGAATTGCGTTAAAACTCCCGATTGTTGTAATTTTTCTGACTGTCGTAAGTCTCTTTTAACTGTTCCGACTGTCGTAGCTGGCCTGATTATTATACTCCCGATTGTCGTAAATATCTCTATTCCCGTAACTATTGTTGGACACCAGCCAAAAACTCCGGCGACGGCCGTTAAGCTGTCAGCAACCAGCTTCAGGGAGAGTAGATGGGGCAATTTTGCGGCCGGCTGGTGAAATGCCCGGAGACCGGCCGCCAAATTTCAAAGCCAACAAAAGTCCCGCACATTCCCAATTCTACCAAGGCTCAGCCTAAGCCTTACCTTAAGCCTAAGTCATATATAATGGGGCATTTAAGATAACTTGAGTGCGCTTTGTCTTTAGTTTGTTCCACCGTGAAGAGTGAGCATGGGACATTGGCACAGTCAAGGTTGACTATCAGTTTTGTCCTGAGCTTACACAGAGCTGTATATAATGTCCACATAGTTAGGCGGAACCATGTCGGACAAATTTAAATGTCTCGCCTGACTGTTATAATTTATAGTTAATACAACATATACCTTAATTTTTATTTCATCAAAATACAAAATTTGGTGGCTGTCCAGTGGAAGAAATTCTAATTTTGGCAGCTGTCCAACAAGATGAATTCGAATGCATCTTTGCAGAGCAGGAATTTCAAATTTTGGCAGCTTTGCAACGTAGAAAATTCAAATTTTGGCAGTATCCCAGCGCGGACAATTCAAATTTTGGCTGCCGTCCCACGTCGTAAATTTAAATTTTGGCAGTTCTTCAGCGCAGCAAATTCAAATTTTCGCAAAATACAAAATTTGGCGGCTGTCCAGGGGGTAATTAAAATTTTAGCTGTCCAACACCGTAAATTCAAATTTTGGCAGCTGTCCTTCGCGGTAAATTCAAATTTGGCAGCTGTCCAACGCGGCAAATTAAAATTTTGGCTGCTGTCCAGCGCGGACAAATCAAATTTCGGCAGCCGTTCAACGCGGTAAATTTTAATTTTGGCAGCTGTCCAACGCGGTAACTTCAAATTTTGCCATCTGTACAACGCAGTAAATTTAAATTTTGGAAAGTTCTCCAGCGTGGCAAATTCAAATTTCATCAAAATACAAAATTTGGCGGCTGTCCAGGGGGTAATTAAAATTTTGGCTGTCCAACGCCGTAAATTCAAATTTTGACAGCTGTCCTTCGCGGTAAATTCAAATTTGGCAGCAGTCCAAATCGGCAAATTAAAATTTTGGCAGCTGTCCAGTGCGGACAAATCAAATTTTGGCAGCCGTTCGACGCGGTAAATTTTCATTTTGGCAGCTGTCCAACGCGGTAACTTCAAATTTTGCCAGCTGTACAACGCAGTAAATTTAAATTTTGGAAAGTTCTCCAGCGTGGCAAATTCAAATTTCATCAAAATACAAAATTTGGCGGCTGTCCAGCGCAAGGATCTCAAATTTTGGCAGCTTTCCAAGGTAGAAAATTCAAATTTTGGCTGCCGTCCAACGCGGCAAATTTAAATTTTGGCAGTTTTCTGTCGCGGCAAATTCAAATTTTAGCACAATACAAAATTTGGGGCTGTCCAGTGAGAAATTCAAATTTTGGCAGGTGTCCAATGCGTTTGGCAGCAGTCCAACGCGGTAAATTAAAATTTTGGCAGCTGTGCAACGCAGTAAATTTAAATTTTGGCAGTTCTCCAGCGCGGCACATTCAAATTTCAGCAAAATACAAAATTTGGCGGCTGTCTGGTGGAAGAAATTCAAATTTTGGCAGCTGTCTAACGTAGAAAATCCAAATTCTGACAGTTGTCCAGCGCGGACAATTCAAATTTTGGCAGCAGTTCAACTCGGTAAATTTTAATTTTGGCAGCACTCCGGCGCGACAACATTCAAATTTTGGCAGCAGTCCAAAGGGGTTACTTTATATTTTGGAAACTATCCAGCGTTAGAAATCCAAATTTTAGCAACTTACAAAGTATGGCTGCTGTCCAACCTGGAAATTCAGAATTCGGCAGAAGCCCAAGCTTAACACAATACCTAATGCAGTGTTACATCTTACGGTGAGCCCGGACTATACAAACAAATATATGAGCCTGAGCTCACTCTTGTGCAAAGCCTCTCAATTTAATGTAAATAATTCCCCATAAATTGGTGATTTTTAATTTTTACAACCATTCCACTCAGATCGTCAATGCGGTTCGATAGGTAAATAAAATATAGATTTAAGTTGCGTCTAGGGCCGTGTGCACCTAGGGCCGAATTCTGTCACAGAGCTAATTCGGTCTACTGACAAAAATGCAGAGCCATTATCGGCCCCTCATAAATAAAATAAATAGCTAAGCCATGGTAGTATGTTTGTACGAGCCGGGAGTCGCTATGCCTCATGGGTTGATAGCGGGGACGCACCACTGAAAAACTATTTATTACATACATTAAGCAGATTGTGTTACTTAGAAAATATTCAACCCTAAGCCAAAAATGAAGGATTTGTGGTGCTTAAAGAAGACGCATAAATCCAGGTCAAATAAATACGTATATTTCGCTATTCTCAAAAATTTTGTTTAGGCGCCTTTTACAAGTCAACCTCGTAGGTATGTAAAGCACGCTCTTTGGTACATGAAAACTATACTATTGTAACTGGAAGGATGTTTTACGAATATAACACCCTTTGTATTAACAATTTTTATTTTTTCACGATTTTTCATTGTCGTCATATATAGTGACAGGAGAACCATCCTCTCTGTTGCTAGAACCCCTTGGGACAGGCAAGCATCGAACTCTCGGGTACGTAGCATTTACCTCTGTTTCTGAGGCTCTGCTGAACCTAGTAAAGTCAGCAAAAGCAGGGTAATGGCGCGAGTCAGTAGGAAGTTGGCAAAAATCGGAGGAAAATTAAGAAAAATTATTATAAATTTGAGTAAGAAGAAAATCGAAAATTTATCCTCCTCCTGACCGGCTAATTCTCTTCCTTCAATCGATTGGCTAATTCTCAAAGAAAAGCTGATGGTCCCCCGAAGTACCCGCATTCACCCTTCCCCTTTTGGATCTCGGACATCGGGCATGTGTGCTTTTACTACTTTTATATATATCTTGTATTAGGTTTAAAATAAATGTATGCATTTACTGCATAGGTGTGAACTACGGTCGGCTTATAGAGGGGGCAGACGGTATTAGGGAAGGTGCACGAAGAAGAGGTCCTTTGAGAAAGGTCGTCACAAACCCCACAAGTTTTGCTAATTTTCTGTAAATATATTTTTAATTTCGCCTATTTTTTTCCGATTTTAATCCAATATTTTGGCAACCTTTCGTATAAAGTTTTCGTTCGCCCTCTGGGCCCAGCGGTGGCGTAAGCGGAGGACGGAGGAGTACTTCAATGGGGTATATATGGCTTGGGGGTCTAATCCTTTTAGGGGGTAGTCCCGAAATCCTATCGAAACCAAGTTTAATTGTATTACATAGCTAGACAAATATTCTTAATCTTGTTGAAACGGAATGAGTGAGGCTGGGGTTTCCCCTCAGGCGTTAGGCGAAAGTGAAGATGTTTTTCTCTCTCGCTGTGATTAATAACGCATGTTCTGATGGATGATTGATTTAGATAAATTTTCTATTCGATAAGAACTGATAACGATGTTCCCTCTATATGAACGCGAACAGTTCGACCCCATCTTTCGGGTCAAATTAGCAACAGGTTTTTCAGGGCTGTTTGTCAAATGTAGCCATACGAGTTCCTGTGTTTTGCAGTCTATATCCCGCGATACAGGTTTCATTCCGGTAAACGGAGATTACCTCATCGAGATTTACAACTGTGCTAACCACGATTTTTTCTTCGTCGAGCCATTGCAAAAAACGATTTTTCAAATTTCGGCGTGTTTATGCATACAATTAGCCAAATTGGTTCTGTGAGATTATCGACCTTCTCCGCGGCACGTTTCTTACCAAAACGTAACCGACATCTCCAATCGTGGCCAAAGGGGAAGTGGTAGAAACAGAGCGAGTTAGAGAATTACCCATTATAGAAGTAAAGTCAAGAATAAGGGGTAGTAGCCACCAAAGGGATGGACCGGTGTATCAGCGGTCGGAGATACCCTTTATCACTGAATGTGAGTTGCGCGAATTCCGGAAGAGGTAGACATGTCATTGTCCCGGGCAGGGATATCAATCAAGATTAGGTCATGGACATATAGTAGGCCGCAAGATGAATTGAATTGGCCGTGTGAACGTATGTAAATTAGTTTAAGCACTATCTAACTAACTCAAGTGGATTCACAGCTGTAACTTATAAACTGAATAGGTTGAGCCATTTGTGGTATAAGAGTGTTGGATAAATTAGGGAAAACTAAGTTTACTGGAAACAAAAGTTGGAAATTTAGCTTGGCTTGATTTTGTGCACTCGGCACCCTTCAGCCAGAGCGGACTTGAAATATTCTATCTGGTACAAAGTTAAATTTTAATTAAAGAGATCGAAATTTCGTGCTAATAGTGACTGTACACTGTACCCTGGCGAGTTCGAGGAACGTGCCATGGGTAATGAATTCTGATGCCAGAAGAGCCTAAAAGATAGGTCTAAGTAAATTTGAAGCGAAACTTAAGTAATCTGGTCAGCGTTGGTGAATTCGAGAAATCATACCATCCACGCTTATATATATCTTGGCGAGTTCGCATAACGAGCCGTGGTATCATTTTATCTTGAAAATAATTTTAGGAAAAGTAGAGTTTGATTGTAAGTCAGAACTTTGTGCAGAATTTGAATTTTAAAAGGTATAGTCGCCTATACATAGTTGTAAGGAGTAAAAACTTTATATGAAGTTGATTAAGCTGTAAAGAGAAATAAATGTTATAGTTTTACAAATGCCAACTAAGGTTTTGGAAAATACTCATGGTGGAACTACAGCGAGCTCGGGTAGGCCAGGCTGCAGTATCTCAATAATTGGTTGTAAGATTTTGCATAGAACTTTTAGATAACCTGCAGTGTCCGTGTAGGCTGGTACAGCAAATCAGAATTTTATACTGCCACCAAGTGCCCGAATAGACCAGTGGTCAGCTTAGGTTGAGTTTCTATTGAAATATGCTGTTAAAAATACCATGAAACAAGTGTTCGAGTAACAATCAATGGCATTTGTTAACCGGAATTTCTGGGTAAATTTTGAATGAAAGCAACTGAAAAATGCTGCCTATACATTCAGCCCTTACTAATAGTCAACTGGTACCACGGTAGAAGGGAGCTGCATTAGCTCTGAAGGCGTCCAAGCTCTATCTTAACTCAGCAAAGCGGCCCGAGTTAAGGCAAGGTTTGGAGCTAGAAGAAGCATATCTAACTGCTAGTTTCAAAGCTTGTAAGCTTTAGTTAGGATTTACAATGGTTTTGACTTGGCTCATATATTTACTTATAAATAAGAAATGGGCGTTTTTACCTGTTTCCAAGGTAATATTAACATAAGGTGAAGCGAAATTGCACCAGAGCACTAAGACTAATAAGTATAGTATATGAGAGAACTCAATGTTCTTCACGAAGCTCCCGCACGGTAGAGTTTTATCAACAGTACCTTATATTGTTATTCTATTTCAGACGAACGGTTTATAGTATTAGTCTTAGTGCTCTACCGAGCGGCTAACGCTTTCTGACATCACAGCAGTTACAAAGCCGCTATATTCGATATTATAACGAGCTTCACAAAGACCTACCACTGTCCTTTTATATTAAAAAAAAGAATTTATACCATCGTACTGCAGCGCTTCTTTTTCCTTAATATCTACATTCATTATAATAGTGCCTGGAATTTAAGCCGTACACTGTTACCGTGTCGTCCAAATGTATATCATTTTATAGTAATCTAGCGTCGTGGTATTATACCGAATACTCCAGTTTTTTTATTTTTTTTGCCTTCTCTGCCCGTTCAATAAATTAAAGGCGAATTTACCGGCTGCGAAAAGCTTACAACCTTGCCAAATTCACACCTATACACGTTTATAATGTATTTATTATATATATTTATTTACTATATCTCGGTGTTATAATGTCCGACGACTTGCGCTTCAATGCTCACATCGAATATCTAGAGAAACAAAGCAACCGAACAATCGGATTAATACGTCGACCTGTTGCTGCCCGTTTGTCGTCAGTAATTACGCCGCTGTATAACGCGCTTGTCCGCCCATCGCTCGAGTTTGCATCTGTTATTTGGTCGCTATCATACATCACGCTCGTTCGCAAACTTGAAGCGATTCAATCAAGATGCCTGCGACTAGCGCACGACTATACCGAAACAAATCACTCTACCTTGCCCAACGACGACAAACAATCCATCTTGTCTATGCATACAAACTGCTACACGGTATGACAGTCATAGATCCAAACAATTTCTTTGCTTAGTCAACTACTGGGAATCTGCGCAGACATAGCATGAAGCTGGCTGTTCGTTACCCTCGCACTAATGTTCGGCGCCAATCTTTCAGTTGGAGGATTATCCCCATGTGGAATGCGCTGCCTGAGAGCGTTGCCATTGCCAGCACTGTATCAGCTTTCAAAAACAGTTTGAGACGCACCCGCTAAAGTGTCACTGTGACATAGGGTGCTAGCCTATAAGGTAAACCTATATAATATATATATACATATAGAAAGTATATATACGCTCGCCGCTACGCTTGGTAGTATACGTGTGCGCGCTTCATGGTCGATATCAGTGTTATATATACTGCGGATTTGTTGTTCCACCGAGCTGTGCTGTGATTGTCTGATGCTACCTACCTGCATTATAACGCGCCTCTGCCGTCATAGGTTTCTACTGTCCCGCACTGTACTGCCGCACTACCGCCGTACTGTCATTGGTTGGCCTATTTTAACACATTTTCTTGGTTGGCGATTCCCCAAAACGGACTCTCGTTACAACCTGCTGATTGATTGATTGATTGTAGCAGTCGTCCGTTTGGTGTTAATGTTTTGGTGTATACTGCAGCTATAAACACAATATGTCGTCGGGCCAACTTTGTTCCTATTGTATATGAATGACATTGACAATGTGGTTACGAACAGTAAGTTATTAAAGTTCGCGGATGATTTGAAAGTGCTTAAGCGCATCGATATATCCAAATTTGCGCTTGATTACATTGATTTATATAACGATTTAAACAACACATATGGTCATGTAAGTTCGAAGTAGATTTCAACACTGACAAGTTATTCGTAATGCATCTAGTTTCTTTCAAATCGCATGGGACGCATTATCTGAATGGCGAGCAGTTGCTCCCAACAGTATCTGTAATTGACTAAGGAGTATATATAATAATATCAAATGATTTAAAATGATCAGATCTTTGTAGACGAGCTGCAGCAGCTGGTAATAAAGCATATGGTATTATAAAGAGTCATACAAAAAATTTAACCAAAAATCACTGCTGCTATTACATCGATTTCTGATACGTCCTCACTTGGAATATGCAACTCCAATGTGCTGCTGGTATTATGCTGAAGACATTGGTTTATTGGAGAATGTTCAGCTTCGGGTAACCAAACTACTGCCAAATATTCGTCATCTGAGCGATCGCCTGCGATACCTGCAAATACAAACTTTAAGAACCCGTATACTCAGGGCTGATTTAATTTTTTGATGTACCACTTAGTGACAAGCGGGTGTAAGCTTATTACACTCTTTTTCTATGCGGGCATGTTGGCACCAGAGGTCATCGTTTAAACGTTACGCCTGATACACCTAAAACATCAAAGCGTGAATTCAGCTCTTGTCGTGTGGTGAATACTTGAAACAAATAATTTGCAATTATTGCCCCTTGCTGTTGTGGGACCCAAAAATCTTGCGTCATGCAAACGTTTGCTCCACGCTTTTAGCCCACTGCTTGAGCTATATGGCCTTTTTTGCAGTGCTGTCGTTGTTATTTTAGCCCTACCACATAGGCCTCAACGCCCCATGGATCGACTATCCGGACAGTGTTTTTAGTAACCTAATGATAATTATGGGGAGGCGCACGTGAATTATAATACCTGCTGCTGATTAGTTGTTTAGTGGTTTGCTCGTTATTGTGTCGTTATTTCAAAGTACTTGTTTGTTTTTCGTATACTAACGCACAATTGCGTGTTAGTATCCGTCATAATCATACATGCTCACAGGGAGGTAAGGTGTTATCTCCAGAGGATCGGACATCTGAGCCCCACCCTCCTCCATCGACACTTCGTCCAACCCCGTCCTGGCGGCAACGCAGACACCGAACCCATAGGCAACGAAGGGACCCCACGTCCAAATAGCTTAGTCCTGGGAGGCTGCAGGCCTCCGTTCACCCCACTGGTACGTCGGACCCTGAGCATGTATGGTCATTAGAACGTAGGGGAGATTGTGTGTTGCAGGGGTGAAATCTTTTAAATTCTGTCTGTGTCTTTGTGTGTGATTGGCCATAATTAGGGAATGAGTTAACCGCTTTTCATGATCTTGGGCTCATTCGAACCGACATAGTTGAGTTACCATGTACATCCCCGATCGTTTTTGATTTGGGGTCTGGTTCCTCGGTCAGGGATCAAAATGTTGGTTTTTTTGCCTTATTTTATCCCATTTTAGTACCCTTCACAGAAGTAAGGTTATTTTTATCTTAACCATCGAAATTTTTTTCTGGATGGTTTTATGTCATAGTAAAATGATAAATGCCGACGCCTTTTTTGTTTTTCTTTTAAGGCTCCGGTTCTGGATTTATGCGGTTTGAAACACGGGCGTTGCGCCCCAATGGTTCCTCGACGCGAAATTTTAAAATTTGGTCTAACGTCGTGGACGGCTGATAAGTTTTACCTGGGTGTTTTCGGGCATGGGAAACTCATTGTCGGTACTGGGTTTGTTCTGTGACCCATAGTTCTATGGGTACGGGTATACCGCCCCATGGTTCGGGGTCAGAGGTCAAAATGAGGGTTTTTCACCCCATTTTAGTACTCTTCACGGAAGCAAGGCTATTTTTATCTAACTTTCAAATTTTTTCTCTGGCTGGTTTTATTTCATAGTAAAATGATAAATGCCGACAGCTCTTTTTAGTTTTTCGATTAAGGCTCCGGTTCTAGAATTATGGGATTTGAGGTATGGTGCCCCAATGGTTCCCCGACCCTAAATTCGAAAATTTGTTCCGACGCCCTGGGCGGCTGAAAAGTTTTGCTCGGGGGCTTTTGGGCATGGGAAACTCATTGCCGGTGTTAGTGTTGCTCTGTGACACATGGTTCCATGGGTACGGGGGTATGGAGCCCCCAAGGTTCGGGGTCGGAGAGCGACACAAAGGTTTTTTACATCATTTTAGTACCCGACACGGAAGCAAGATTATTTTTATCTTAACTTCCAAATTTATTTCTTTGCTTGGTTTTATTTCATAGTGAAATGATAAATGCCGATGCCTCTTTTTTGTTTTTCGATTAAGGCTGCGGTTCATGGGGTTTGAGCTATGGCACCCCCGTGGTTCCTCGACCTATTCAAAAATTTGTTCTGACGTCCTGGACGGCTGAAAAGTTTTACTTGGGGGTTTTGGGGCATGAGAAACTCATTGTCGGTGTTGGTTTTTCTCTGTGACCCATGGTTCTATGGTACGGGGGTATGGCGTCAAGGTTCGGGGTCAGAGAGTATTTTTATCTTAACTTTCCAATTTTTTTCTCTGGTTGGTTTTATTTCATAGTAAAATGATAAATGCGGATGCCTCTTTTTTGTTTTTCGATTAAGGCTCCGGTTCTAGAGTTATGGCGTTTGTGGTATGGTGCCCCAATTGTTCCCCAACCCAAAATTGGAAAATTTATTCTGACGTCATGGGCGACTGAAAAGTTTTACTTTTGGGATTTCGGGCATGGCAAACTCATTGTTGGTGTTGAGCACTGCGATTCATGGTTCTATGGGTACCGGGGTATGGCGATGCCATTACTTATCTACCCAAAATTTTTAATTTTACTGTTACGTCCTGGGAGGCTGATAGCTTCCACTTGGTGGTTTTGGGGCGTGGGAAACTTATTGCCGGTCTTACTATTGTTCTAACTTGTGCGGTATTGTATTTTATCCACATATAGCATATCGACGCATGCTATCGAGAGATGATTGGCTGTGCACGCAATAGGCGTAGGTGTATATACCTATGCTTCACTACGTTCTTCTAGTACTAGTAATACCCGGTACTTCAGACTGCGGTACTGGCGATGGTCCTTTGTGTTAGCGTGACGACGTCTAGTTTAAGGGTACTGACAGCGCTCGTCCGTCAGGTAAATTACGCTCTTATGGTACCAACCATATTCTCCACAACTGTTTACGTCTTGGGAGGCTGATAGCTTCCACTTGGTGGTTTTGCAGCGTGGGAAACTTATTGCCGGTTTTACTATTGTTCTAACTTGTGCGGAATTGTATTTTATCCACATATAGAATATCGACGCATGCTATCGAGAGATGATTGGCTGTGCACGCAATAAGCGTAGGTGTATATACCTATCTTTTCCCTATATTGCTGCTACACCTTATGTTTTTATTAGCCTTTTGAGGTGACCTATAGACCTTAACTATCTTCAGAGTGTAGCGAAACTGGCTATATGTCAGATAAGTTTGCTTAGCAAAATCTAATACAAACTTCTGCCCCATGCGTGAAACTATCAAAATCTTTCATATGTACCTATCTTCTCCAATAGGTACATTCGTAGATTACCCATTACCTGCAAGAACATTGCTCCCTTTTACGAGAACTCTTCTACGTACCCTTGTAGACGTATTCCCTTTGTGTTCGTTTTCTTGGTTTTAAGATAGCCTTTGGTACAGCTGCTCTAGGTTGCTCACAAGCTTTTACAAAAATTGGAACATAATGGTTGCATTAGTGTAAAGCATTTTCGAAACCTTTTATATCGCTATCGGTAATTGGGACGCCGCATTAACTATAACTGCTATATAATTTTCTTATATTTGGCTCCTGTAATTTCACTTCTGTTTGTAAAAAACATTAATTCATCAGTGTCCATCGAAATATGGAAGCCCTGCTTGAGCGCATACTTAATGTTTGGAAGAATGAGTCATTAGGAACTCGAGCACTTTTTGAAAATGTGACCCCATCTCTGGTAGATCGGTCCATCTAATTGGTTTCTCCTTAGCTTGCCTACTTACGAACTTGCAATTTATTTCCAATATAGAAATCGCAACTAGACATGTTATATGCTCTGAACGATGGGGTGATCTCTTCTCATCCTCACCCGCCAGGCCGCCAATGTGATGGTCGGTCAGTCAAAGGGCTGAAGGGTAGCCGAAAAATATACATTTGGGTGGAGGGAACATCACCTTAACGTTGAGAATGTTTAGATCTATATGCGAGATTGATGTTAAAATAAGTTGCGAGTTCGTAAGTCAGAAAAGTAAAGAGTTGCAGATGCAGAGATGTAAAGAGATAAAGTTTTCTCAAGTGGACGTGGTTGTTCGGCCAGGGAAAGTAGTCAAGGTTGGACAAACCTGTCGAACTTTTCAGAATGCGTTGTTAAGCAGTGTGTTTCTTAGAAGTAATGGTGGCGGTTTGGCCTTTAAAGCAAGCAGGGTTGAAGCCAAACTGGTCAAACGTGACGAGGCTGATAGTTATATAAGGTAACCGAAGTTAATTGAGCCTAACGCTTAACGGTGTTCGCAGATCAAGAAGCTATGAAATGCTAAACTAGCTATAGAATAACGGTCTCTGATCACGCAACCACATAAACTAAACAATGTAATGTATTTAGTGTAGCCACACTGGTACATCGAAATATTTATCGTTTTAATGAAACGTTTTATTCAATCACAACCTGCGCTATCTCGAAAGCAGCAAGGTCGCAGCGAGAAAAGCTAGCGGTGCTAGTCGACATACCTGAATTGCTTTGGGTACAGTTTTAACCTAAAAATACGTCAAAATGTGGCAGTTTTCGGACTTTTACACTGTTTTGAGAGTAGCAGATTTTGCTGTTTTAATTTTCATTTGATATGCAAATTATCTATTTTTCTGAAATCGACCTTTGGTGTTGCAAGTTGTAATTTACAATCACATTTTAAATAAAAACCACCAATGTCATCTGTCGTGGAGATATATAAATATTATTTATCTCAACATGACTTACCGTGTTTTTGACTAGCACCGGTCATTTCAGTCGGTTTAACCTTTAGCTTCATGAATTATTTTGCATTTCGAGTGACGAATAATTGAAATTAAGGATTTTTAAAGCGAAGCTATTACAGTGCTGGTTATGATCATAGTTTTCAGAAAACCAGAAGGCTGTACATACCCAGTAAAGCGGTATTACTGTTTGACGAGATCACTCTGATTGAAAACTAATTTATGAATAAACCCAGCAAGTGCGCATTTTGTTGAAATCGTCGCTGTAAATACATTCAAAAAGTATATATCTACAAGCTGTATGAAAAAGTAGCAAAAATTTGTACCTCACGTTGTACTTGGGCATTCATAGCGCACGTATTCGGTTAGTGCATTGATTACACATCAATGTGTAGTACCTTATTTATTATAGTAGAAACTGTTACAAAAATTTTAAGTTTATAGTTTATACCATGGAAAATTTTAACATCTCCCGCATCATTCTCGATCAAAATAAAACATTGACCTTTGTGTTGTAATGGTCTCTGCATTCGGTGAGATTAATTTTTATGACACAATATATATTTATATATTCGGTACTGATACGACTATATTTCTGCATTAATATAACACAGGGTAAAAAGAACATGCACAAACAAATAATTTTAATCAATTGCATATTTTCGGATAAAGCCTGAGTTTCTATACTGTAAAGTATAACATTTGCGTACTGTCTGAGGCAAATAATCTCAGATAATAGTTGTTTCGTTTACGACTTTCATACACGATACACGTTTTGCCATTCCACGTCGACTTATCGCCTGAGCAGCATTTGACCATGTCCGCGTAATCAGTTAAGTATATACTTACGTATATATATTTATTTCAGACTTATTAGGAGACTAATTTTGAAGCATCGAAATGGCTACTCTAAAAGACAGTACGTATTTCATTAAGTATATTATATAATATTAAAGTTTTAGCTTAACATTTATTTTTTGTTAATAATTAAGTTTTTGCGTCGCTGAACTGCATACGTCATGATTTTAACGCGCAATAATAAAGCTCACTGATCAAAAACTGACAATAAAGCCTATGGTCTAGAGAATGTTATTGTATCATATATGTTGTCTTTTAGTCAGTTGTAACGGCCACTGCCTCTTTGCAGGCACCAAGTCGAACGCATTTAATTTCGTCTTTTATATCACGATAAAGGTTCTGTGTAGACTTATGTCAGACTTATACTGGTAGCCTCTGTCAGACTTATACTGGTAGCCTCTGTCAGACTTATACTAGTAGCCTCTCCGACTCCTATTGGGAAATCGTTAGATCTAGTATCGCCATTCCTGAACCCATAGGTGATAGAACAACGAAGTTACATGTATGTAGGTGCCGGAACGACACATCCACAATTCGTTAGCGGATTCCAACGAAGTGGTAACTATTGTATCGCGATAGTAAGTGTGATGTTGCGTATATCCGAACCAAACAGCACACCTGCCTTAATCCACATTTGCAGTTCCTACTTGAGAGCTTTACTGAATTTCCGACGAATTTCAGCCACATAATGATCTATAACGGCCCAATAAGTCATAACTCATGAGCAATTATTTTATAGCTCGCGCTTTATCACAATCAAAGTAAATAGTTAAGTCCCTGTACGATTTTTTATCAGATTGGTAGGACTGCTGCTTACCTCTGTAAGATAGCATGTAGTTCTTAGCCACGTACAATTTTTTGTAACGACAATTATGTTTTTACTCATGAGCTTTTCAGTGCTTTTTATTTGCATCTGAGTTGCAGTTTCGATACGTCTGAAATCGGTGAAGAATATTCAGAAAATCACAAAAAGCATGAAAATGATTGCTGCCGTCAAATACGCCAAGGCTGAACGTGAACTGAAACCGGCGATTCCGTATGGTGACGGTGCGCAAAGTAAGTGGTTTAAATTTGTGCTGTAAAACGTTCCTGATATTGATTATTGACATATGAAAAGCGGTGCGAATGGAGTTTCTACTGAGGGCGCTAGAGGAAAATCGTGAACATTTATTTGTTGTCCGTTTGTGTATATAATTCGTAACTCATCTTCGGTTGGATGGGGACAATTTTTGATAGTAAAATGCAAAAATGATGAGGACGAGCCATTTAGTTGTACGTACGCTAAGAGCTCCGCCCTAATTTTTGAGGTCAAAATGGCAAAAACAAACTGGTCTTCTAAGGCTTCTTTGCCAAATCTGGCCATAAAGCTACTTGTCTCGTTTAGCCCCTACTCGTGACTCTTCACATCGAAAATTCCAGAAGCTTGATAATTAAAGACAAAATTTTTTTCTCCTTCCCGGTAAAACACCACAAATATTAACATATATATAAATTTCACAAAGTTTTTGCAAAATCCTTTTCGGAATTTCACAACTCGAGTATATTAAGTAAAAAGATTTGTCGAAAAGTTGTTTTAGGCAATTATTATTGCGTTTTGGTTAAAAACGCTTAATTGAAAAATTTTGAGATTTGGAAATGTTGAACACTATATTTTAAAATGTGCGAAACATTTCAATTGGTAGTTTTCCGATGGTTTTTTACAAAAAATATAATTCAGTTTTCTCGGATTTTTGCATTTTTAGCTAAGTTTCCTATTTTCAGATCATATTGGGGCTTCACCAAATAGGATGGAATGAGGCTTCCAGGTTTTTCTAGTTCATGCTTCCAGGTAAATTTTGGCGTCACTCCCTCTCCCAGGTTAATGCCCCCAGGTCCCTCAAATATTAAAGTAAATTGACGAATTTCTGTTTCATGGCCTAAAAATGTGTCTAAAAATTTCGAAATGTTTATTTTCTTGGCCAAAATAGCTTAATATTAGCCTTATTATGCATCCATAAATCGCGGCCAGTCGTTAAACTACACTTATTTATTTGATAATTACTGTTTTGCAGTGCAGTACACTCAGTTCATGCCCTCGGGTAAATTTTGGAGAAGTATGATATTTCTTTTCTGGTATTTTACCGTCGCTTGCATTGTTCAGTTATTTCGTAGAATAAAAAAATTGATGGTGGTCATTTTCTAGGCGAAAATAAAAAAAAAGTAGGCTATCACCCAGTACTTTGCCCAAACACCTTGACGAGAAGACCATACTATACATATATTGATCATTCTTGATGCCCTGCACGCAATGCGTGACCAAGCAACTTAAGACAAATTGTATTCTAGAAATCGGGGTTGTCTACCGTAAATCTATGTTTCGCTAACTGCCTCGAAAGTAATTTTTGGGAACCGGACTGGGAGGTCTCCAGATCGAACTGGGATTATTTGGGGGTCGGGACATTCGGTTCCCCCAGGTCAAACTAGGGAACACCCAAGCTTAACTAGGGCATCGCAGACTTTTCAGAAATGTAAATAATATAATAATGTACATTATATAGTGAAACAGTATCGACTGACGGCAATTTTAGTTTTTTGGCCTCGCATGGCAAAAATTTAAAATTTTTTTAGTTCCATAACGAAAAACCGATATATTTTTGATTCGCAGAGAAATATTGGTGTATATCTAATCGTAAAGGAAAATACGGGGGGGGGGGAACTTTCGCAGCCAAAAATATCTGGCTGCTTCCGGAGAAAACTGGAATACGTAGGGCCCTAACTTTCCACTCCGTGGGAAAGCCAGACACCCTTTAAGTATTTGAAAAGGTGTAATGTTAGTCATTTGGACTGCATATCACAAAACTAGTCATATTCAGTGTGTTAATAACCTGACAGACAAGGGCGTAGCCAGGAATTTTGAAAGGGGGTGGGTCACGGCCCACAGTGGGTACCTAAAAGGGGGAGGTCCGGGGGGGGGGTCGCGCTCACAAATGTGAAAGCGGCGTCCAGAATTGGTATATTAAGTACGCCATAAACAAGTAAAAATGTAACTGTTGCCAAAATAGCGAATTTTAATGCAAAAATGTGAAGTTTGGTCAAAAATACGGTTGAACGTAATTGTTTTCTAGTGCAAAAGGGGCTAGTGTTAGGACAATTTTCTACATGATTTTCAACAGGAATCGTTCAAAAAAATTTTGTTTGGGGTTGAGCCAAAAGGGGGGTCGCGACCCCCGCAACCCCCCCCCCCCTGGCTACGCCCTTGCTGACAGACACTAATTTTGTAGCCACAAACAGATATTTGCATGCCTAATTAGAAAACTCGATATTTCTGGCAACGAGTCGACCAATCATAGTGAGTGGCCCAGGGAATGTTCTGACAAAATAGCGAAGATACAGATATCTATGAGGTGATTCTCTATCTAGCAGTTGATTCTGGAAGGTGGTGTTCTTTTTTGATGTGACGCCTTTGTTGTCAGACACTGGAATACCCATGGCAAGATTTGATAAAGAATATTTTTATCGACCAATTTTTGGCATATTCCAGAAAGACGGGGCAGGAGTTCTTAGCATTCAACTAATAGACACCATTTTGCTATGGAACAAAAAATTTCATCGAACAAATTGAACTGAAGATGAGTTATAAGTTACACCGACAAACAAAATGAAATATTCGCGATTTCTGCCCAGACGACCAATTTTTGGCATATTCCAGAAAGACGGGGCAGGAGTTCTTAGCATTCAACTAATAGACACCATTTTGCTATGGAACAAAAAATTTCATCGAACAAATTGAACTGAAGATGAGTTATAAGTTACACCGACAAACAAAATGAAATATTCGCGATTTCTGCCCAGACAACCTAGTGGAAACTCGGCTAGCTTCTTTAAAACTCGTACGACTATACCCCGGGTGCCCACGACACAAACACCATAGAAAATGAAAATGTCTTAAAAACGGGAGGTTTGGTAAAACTGAAAACCCAAAATGAAGTCAAATTTGAAGAATAACAAGAACAACAATCAATATTGTCATGTTATGTATATTTTAAGAAATGTTTCATTAACACTGTGATAAAGTAGAAATTTCGAAAATGATTTGTTCAAGGGTAGTTCAATACGTTATGTGCTATAATATGGTTGTGTTAATATTGCGTTGCTGAAACGAAAGCTTCTGTTAATTAATGCAGGATGAATTGGATTGTTATAGTTGCACTTTTATTTGAAAATTACGTTTGCGTATACTACTGCAGGCTTCTACGAAAACATCGAACTTGTAAAAGAAGAAAAGAAACCAAACCATCTTGTGGTATGTATTTCGTCAGACCGGGGTTTGTGTGGCGGTATCCATTCGACAATTACAAAAACCGTGCGCGCGTGGATGGATGAGAAGCCAGCAGATCAAAGTGTAAAGTTGGTAATTGTTGGAGATAAATGTCGTCAGCAACTGCAGCGTTACTTTCCGGAAAATATAATGTTTTCGGTGTCCGAATACGGCCGCACGCCGCCATCGTTCGCTGATGCTGCCCGTGTAGCTCAGATCATTTTAGATTCAGGATATACTTTCGATCAAGGCGATATTATTTTCAACAAATTCAAGTAAGTTGTTCTTCAAAGATTTTTTGAATAACTCGTGGCAGGTGCTTTTGTTTATAGCACTCAGGCAATTTTTAAACAGGACCGCTTTTGGCTAAACTTATGTTGACCGCATTTTAAACCGAATACGAAATTAGACCTAAATTAGTGTGTAGAATCATCACTTTATCTTTTTCATTGTGTATTTTTGCCTGAAATAAATATATATTTAGTATTATAATAATAATAATTTATTGATTTTCATTATTATTAAGTAAAACAATATTTCGCTTCTGTGTTGCGTACTTACCAATATAATATAGGTTACTACTAGAATGTGTCTTAACTCACGATTGCGCAGTTGGCGGTATCACTGCGAGCAAGCGACGTGTATAGTCTTGGATACGTCTGAACGAATCAATTCATCATTTTCCAGGCTCGAAAGCGTTTATATTCGTAGATTTAACAGATCACATCATTAGATTGAAACCCGCAACGACATGGTACATAGATTAAAAGGGATTCCCAGGGCACGTAGTATCATGCCAAAAAGGCTATATTGGTCACATTGTTTTCAGCATCCTAGAAAAGCTTTATAACCGCAAATGCAACAAATTATAACATTTGGCTGAAACTCAACTAATCATGTATGGCTAAAGGGTAGTCTCCTGAGATACAGTACCATTCCAAAAAGTCTACGTCGGTCACAGAGTTATAAAGTTAGGATGAAAATCACGAAATCGTTCATTGTTCATTGGGGGTTTCATGGAGGTAAAGTCTAAATCGGTGACCGGTACACTCAGAATATAAAGCCATTCATCGTTTCAGTATGCTCGAAAATCTTTATAATCACAATTATAACATTACGTTGAAAACTCCGAAATCATGCATGGCTCAGGGAGTCCATGAGATACAGTACCATTCCAAAAAGTCTATATCGGTCACAGATACTGTCAAATAAATCATTTCATGGTTCTCAGCATCCTCTAAAACATTAATGGCAAATGCAATAAAATGAGGTTACATTGAACATCACGAAATCATACATAGTTCTTGTTGGTGGGGGGGCAGGCTATGGATACAATGCCATTACAGATATGGTAAATTGGTCACAGATACGTTCAGATTAATCACTAAATCGTTTTCATTATTCCCGAAAAAATTGTTATAACGGATGGATCAAAATATGACATTACATTTAATATAACGAAATCATGCCTGGTACTTGGGAGGGGGCTCCTAGAGGATACAGTACCAATCATAAACGGACACACCGGTCACAGATAACTTCAAATGAATCCCTCCATTGTTTTCAGTGATCCCGAAAAATTTTATAGTGACCATGTAATACTAATTAACTATTATCTTAAAAATATGATAATTTTGTAGGGTTTAAATGGGACCGGGTTTTGGTACCACATTTTGTGCCATCATGCTTGTCCGTGTGTCATGTCAAAAAGTGTTTGTCAACAAAGTTGTAGATCTTGTCCGGGCGAACATACTTGATACGAGGCCTGCGTTTTGATATATAACTGAAATCGTATTTTCCCTCGGTCACAAAAATTGATGGGGTACCGTCTTTAGAGGGGGCCTACCACACCACAAAGGTGCGTTGCATAGATGGCGTTGTATGGCGCCACAGGCCAGACTATAAGCTATGCAAAAGACCACAAGGAAATATCTTCATTCCTTCCTCAGATATTGAGAAAAAACTAGTCGGGCGGGCACGGTAAAATTTATCACTGCCATACCATTAAAATCTTGCCCGTTTCACTTGTCGCGCAACTAAATAATCGTCGAATGGAACCCAACCAAGTGCTGCTATAGCACGCTGATTAACTTTTAATGTCTAAACTGGACTTCTTTGATATATTGTATCATTCTGGCATTACTGGCTGTTTCTAAAAACAGTTTTTGATCATGTACCTTGGTATGTGCATCGACATGTCGGCGTGTAATTGCGGAATTTAAAAGTGTTGAGGGGACTGAATTTGGCGCTATAATGGTCGCGATGCGCAGAGAAGCCATACCCGCTCCGTTTCCCCTCGTTTTGCGAGTTACTAGTGCTAAATCTGAAATCTTAAAAGATTGAAATTTAAAGGTAAAAAAATTTTATGTTTATCAGATATCCGTTTTTCATAAAATATTTGACTTAAAACATTTTTATCTATTGTACGTTCTTAGTTGAATTGCAATATTAGCTATATATTTCAGGTCTGTTGTGTCATACACGACTACAAAATTGCCGATATATAGTCAAAATACCGTGTCATCCTCTGAGAAACTTTCCGTTTACGACAGTTTGGATGACGAAGTATGTACTTAACCTACTTTTATTGTTAGCTACCAATATGGTGGTTTATAGATACTCGTCGTATGATAACGCAAACCCCTGGATTCGGTTCTATCTGTATCCATTGCTGCAACAGTGTTGTCCGGATATTTAATACCTCATAGTAAAGGTGGTAGCGACAGGTGTCAACAATAAAATGTATTTTCATGTTATGCCTTAAATCAATGTTAAAAGGTACCACAATTAAACTATCATATATACTTTTTGACCTCTCTACACAAGACACCTTCCAGATCACAACAGTTTTGCCTGGGTGCATGAGCTTTGAGGTGGGGGCGTCAGCTGCAGCTTGGCGGATTTCCCCTGTGATTATCTGGGCAAGCCGTGTTATCCAGATCAACTGAGGGTCTTTGTAATAGCATTTTATCGCGTTTATTCATTTATTTACAACATGTGTTTTTTTGCATGTTGTTACCTATTGTTTTATTGTTACGCATGTTTCTGCAAGCGGCATTTTATTTTACTTAAGATTTTGTCATGAATGTTCGAAATTTAAGCAGAATTATAGCCGTTTGAAATTTCCTCAGAGTATAATCATGCCCCCCTCCCGAAGTCTCCTTCGATGGCGGTGGACAGACCAGAAAAAGACAGTTTTCTTTAGTCAGCCTTTGTTATATTCGTCCCAATGAGCCATATAATCTGCGTTTTTAAAAAAAAGACCCTTGATAATGATAATTTAAGCATGATGCGCATTTGCTTGATCAACGGAGGAAATTTACATAAAGTCAAGAAAACTATTATTTTTCGGAACAAATTCGTAGATTGGATGGTTAATATCTATGATAATCAATTCGAACATTCTTAACATTGTAAGGCAATAATTGTTTAACGAAACACTAAAAGGATTAATAGTCATGTGGCCAAGTTTCACTAATATCAATAAATTTCTTCCTAAATAAATACAACGTTGGGATAAATTTGTGAAAATTTCTTGTTTGCCTGTCGCTCATGTATCATCTTCGGGTGGACGGGTTTGTATAATTTTTTGCTCGATAGCAATGTGATGACGATCTACTATTTAGTTCAACCCCAACAGCTGCGATCTCATCTCCCACTCAGATTGTAAAAAAAGACTCTTAAGGGATTTAAGGTGTTTGCCAAACCTGGACATACGAGTACCGGCGGTTCTGAACCCATATCTTAAGCCATAGGCTTCGCATGGGAGCACTGAGAATACCTCGTGGAAACCTACAACTTTTCCGAGAAACACTTTTATGTGGGACCACTTCCGTAGTCACTGCAGGGCTGAATATGATTCGTCGACCTATATATTGTTAGACATTGATTTTTCCAATTTCGACATATCTGCATTTTTACCTTAGAACGAGTGTCTGTTAGGCTATCAAGAACACATGAATAGGATGGTTTTGTTATTTAGAGTCGAACCTCAATATATTATCCATTTATACGGGGTTTCGAAGATCGTCAACGAAAACTATTTTCAAACTGTAGTGTTATTTATTTTACGTTGTTATTTGTCGGATGAAGGGTGTCAAGAGTGATAAGTGTTATAGATTTTTTCTGAACACTGAATACAGTGTTTTGGTTATCTAGGACCAAGCACAAGTATTTCATGTTTTTTTCAAGAGGTCCGCAGTGAGTTTAGGGTCGGTGAACCGGATTTCTAAAATATAGTTTATCTTTGCTTGGTTATTTATTGTATGCAGGGAATCAAAAATGGTCAATGTATAGGTTTTTCCGTTTTTCTTTGCGCTGAATACAATGGTTTGGGCCTTGCATATTTATTTATTTGTTAATTCCAGGTGGTTCAGAGTTATATGGAGTACAGTCTAGCAAGTTTAATATATTATGCAATGAAACAGAACGCAACCAGTGAGCAGAGTTCTCGTATGACGGCGATGGATGGAGCGAGTAAAAATGCCGGTGAGTTCACAAATTGGTGTTCAGATCACCATTTATTCACACTAACCGCCAACTATAGAAAATAGTATCTTCAATTCGCATAATATGGAAACAGTGGTTGATTTTTATCTCTTTGAAAATGAATATTGACGATAGCCCTCATTTGATACATGAAAAAATTTTGGTAATGCGTTGGAATCGAAACTTGTTTTCGTTTTCACTGGGTGGTTCTGCAAAGTTAGGTTAAACCGCATATATAATTAATATAAACCTAAAAAATCTGTCTTCATAAACCTTTATTGACACATTAGTTTGATTTAGAGCTGCGATCCTGCATCACCGCTTCAAAATGATACCGCCAGTTTTGGTGGTATATCAGCATTTAAAACGTCTTAGAAGTGTAACTAAATTTGTGAAACTATGGTTTATTCACGATACTACATTGGTGCGGTTTGACACAACAGAGGGAAACTACAAATTCGTCGTAACGTTTCTGATCGTGCAATGCTTTGTATTTCCCACATTCCAGTTTGTGATTGGAAAATGACATTTCCAGCTAAACGGTGAGTTAAAAGCTCATGCGAGAAATTCGATTACTTGTTAATTATTTAACTAATATTTCGGTGTAGTTTTGTTCGAAGCGACTTGTTTTTTGAATGAAGGATATTGAAAAATGTTAATAACTGAACTTAAACTTAATGCGTGTTCACACGGTCAAACTTTTTGCTCAAACACGCCTTTAGTAATGCACTATTTACGTTTTAAATGTTTATACACGCGACAACGAATTTGTTTTAGGCGAGATGATTGATGCCTTGACAATGCAGTTTAATCGAACGCGACAAGCTGTTATTACTAAAGAGTTGATTGAAATTATCTCTGGTGCTGCAGCTGTGTAAAACATGGCATGAACTCTTAATTAGAAACGTTTAGTTTGTAATTCAGTGTTTGCCGTTCCTTGTAGTCGAATCATAAAAATAGTGTAAGCGAAAAGCTAATTCGATGCTGTTCGTTTTAATATATTTTACTAATTAATATACATATTTTCGTTGTGGTACTGGCTAAGAAGTGTTAGTGTGTCTCCACTTTAAATGTAATCTAAGTGCGCTGGATGTTGGGTTTCTTCGGTATCATAAAGATATTATTGTAGAACGGTTTTCGCTGATGCTTTTTAGAAATACGTGGTTCTATTCACCATAATATAAGTCCAATCGGAAGCTACCATTGTATACCTGATTCAATAGAATTTGATTAACTAACTTGGTTTCAAGCGTAGCTTAAAGGAATTTGCTTGCGAACCAGCGGACGGCTTAAATATTTTGTCGTTGCCGTGAAGGAACAAAGTGGATGGTAAATTCCATGCAGTGATTTAATTGATTTTTTATTCCGTATTAAAAATAAAAGGAAATTTTAAGTTATATGATTCTGCTTTTGAAGTCTCCTTATGTTGTCTCTGCTCCGGGACCATAAACCCAGTAAATCTAATGTTAGTCCCTATTTCCCTGGATAATTCTATAATTACATTATCTTGAGATAGCGTAGTAGCCTTATCGTTGGAAGGGAAAATGATCTAAAGTGAATAAGGCTACCGGGTTAATGCACTAGTTCAAGGCGCGTTTGCCACATAACTTTTACTGGCTTGCCGTTATTTCGGCCTCCCGGGTACGGCACAGCTCAGGTCACCAGGTATTTCTTGGTTTCTCCTAGTCTTCCCCAGGTATTTTTGTGCACCTCTAACATATGCAAATTTTCTCTACGAAGCAAAAATTATGTCAGTTTTTCCTTTTGGAACTAAAAGTCCCAAAATTTTCTACCTTAGGGGCTAAAAAACAAAAATTACCGTGTGTTTCGCTGTATAGTCTGCATTGTATTATTACGAATCAGTTTATGGTATTTTCGCGTTTGTACAGTAATCCGTTTTCACCTGCAGGAAACACAATTTTTCGCCCTCCAAGTCGGTTCCCCCAGGTAGTTTGGAAAAGCCAGATTCATGTTAAATTTAATTTCAAATGCTGCTTTTGCTGACCTTTTGATTCTGAACATTTGATAGAATCAAACATTCTGAAGGTGCCCTCCACAGGTGTCCAAGAGACATTGCAGTACGGAGCCATCCAAATTAAGGGAAATCTTGTGAGCATTTAATAATTGGCGGGCGAGTTTTAAAGCTTTGATTAAAGACATTGGAAATATTTATGTAAGCATAGATTGGTTTAGAAATTGCGTTTCATATTTACACTAACGGGTTTCCGGTAGGTCAACAACAGTGGACTCGATCTAAAATTAAATTCTAAGTGCTCGACATTACAGTGTTCTAGGGTTGCATTTGCTTAGTTGATGGTAGGAATTCGGCGAGTGTCACTTTTCGTCACATCAGCGAATGCGAATGTGATTTGTTGACCACCTAATACTATATACAGTAATGTGTTTTTTATAATAATAATGTCATATATAGTGATCTAGTGTATTACGATGCGTAAGAAAAATCTAGCACCGTATGGGAACTTTTCCAAACTGTAAAAGCTTCAACGCGGCACCGCATAGTCTTGGACAATCGATGTTTTGACACAAACCACCCCAGGCAGATTGTGTGCAACGCCGAACGTTGCGCATGATTTACATCATTCGACATTCGCATCGGAAATGTTGCGAACGCGACCAAACTGTTCCTGGCGAATACTCGCCGCATCCCTATTTGACGCCGAAAGTATAAATTTGGGAATTTTCGTAGTTATTTCGTTGCATTTCAAATATCGATGTCAGATTCTGCTAATCGAACGAGCCCTATTTGACCAAATACTAATCATCGATCGTACAATTATTCCGGAAGCCCCGTGTCGTATTGCATTATGTTTTAACGGCAGCAGTGTGAATAATTGAATTTTCATACAGACGATTCTCACTTCTACCTTTCTACTTCGCATTTACCTGTTCACTTGGGTTATGTAGATATATAACAGCTAGGTAAACAGATTTAACTAGATTTATGTGCTAAATTTTGGGAACACAGTCTACATATGGAAAAAATTATAGTTCCGATTTTGCTGTAAATTTCGTTTTATTTATCTCGACGTTTAGAAACTAATTAGATTTGATAACAATGTCTGTTGTGTCCATTGATAAAAGAGCGGAGTATCGCCATATGGCTTTACCAAACTTGTTCACATAAACGCCCCCATGATTTATGCAAATATTAATCTACTACTGCTCTTTATCAATAATTGACAATGCTTTATTCATAGGAATTGCAAATTTTTGAGAAACTGGTACCTCTGAATGGAACGATATTTTCTAATTGAAAATAGTAACAATAGTAAAAGTGTTATTAAATCTTGTGAAATTGTAGCCTTCTAAGCATGGGCACAACTTCCCGTGCAGGTCGCTCGGTACCCGGATACACCTGTCGGGTATCGGGTTATTCGGTATATTGGATGTTCCTATATTATTTTCTATCGCCTTCCCTGAAAATTTTCTTAATTTAAGAAATATAGCTAACCCTAACGCAATATTAAGAAGACGGTAAGGAAAATTCATCTGTAGAATTAAAATAGAAATTGCCTGAATAGTACTGTATATAACAGTGTAAATTTCCTCTCGGATTATTTTCCGTCGATTTTCATATTTATAACTGACGGCTTTGCATAACCAACGCTAAGCACTAACCGAACTGTTTATTGCGGCCGTAAGCGTGCAAGAGTTAACACCAAAAATCTATGGAATTTAACATTCTTTGATGTTTGCGCCACCACATTATTCTTTTAAAATTCAGAAACTTAGAATTTTTAGCAAGATACTCTTAGATAATAGTTTTTTGAACTTTCAAGAATATTCTTAAGATTTTAAAAACATGGGGCGGCGCAAAAATCATAAATCTAAATTTTATGGAAAAAATTTTGAGTGTATATACACTGCTATAAACCATGGGAACGAGCTATGATGATCATGTACGAAAAAGCTTAAATTCCAGTCTAAACCCTCAGAAGTATAGATGATATACTATTATAATAGTCGCGTTCTCAATTTTCTGATCCCGAAATTTATTCAGAGTTATAGTTCTTATATGTAAGTGTAATATCGGCGTGATGCTGCTGCATTACGCACTTCCACAAACGTAATGCCCATACGACCTTGGCTATGGTCACTTCAAGGGCGGACCCATTGGGTTCCAATTCTTAAATTTTATTCGGGTCAGGCCCAAGAAATTACTGAGCTTATCAAGCCGCAGGAGCGCTTCACAGTATGTTTTCTTATACTGCTGGGCGGGTTGCGCACGTACCTAAGAGGTACCACTTTTGAGGTGCCCAGGGAGGTCGGTTCCGTCACCTGCTCACAGGCCAGAGACCATACCGTCATTCCCTAGTCTGTTTTAACCTGGAACTGTATTTTAATAGGTATTCGGATGGGATTAATTTTACTGAACGGTAAATTTATTTAGCCAATGGCCCCCACTAGGGTCCGACAAATCCCTAGACTTTTAACTTCGGATTCGCTTGTAATTTCCTATTCTGGGTGCTCAGTGTGAGTTTTAATTTTGCGGTAACTTTTCCTTATTAGTCGCACCAGTTGTCAAGATTATTTAGATAGTCTTGTTATTGCAGCGAATATTAACGATTAAGGGGGAGATTGTGAATCCCCGTTTGTGTTTCGTTCTGATTTGCATACTCGCTGGTTTTGACGTAGTAGCTTGTTTATGAAGGAACTGAGCAACAATGGAGTGATTGTGGTGATACAATGGCTACGAAAAACGTTTTGTTGATGGTTTGCGAGTAGGATGTGCAGTTATATAAATAACGTGTTCGTAGAGGAAATTAGTTGTATGGCCATGAAATACAAAACCAGTCGTATTCACACAGTAATATTTTTAATACAACTATAGAATCGGCGAGTCACGCGAAGGTTTGCTTCTTCGATGCGCGTTTTGTTCAAAATCGTTTGAAAGAAATAAAGGGTTGTGGCGATATTCGTCTTTGTTATGTTCCAACTGAAGACAATCCAGCGAACATCCCGTCTCGTGGGTGTGATGTGCAGTCACTGCTTTGTGCAGAGCGATGGTGGTCTGGTACCAAATGGTTAACGGAACCTGACAATACGTGGAGGTCTCAACCGCAGAGTTTTCTCCCAAAGGAGTTCGAAGTCCTGAAATTAGTTGATGAAACACAGTTGAATGTTGAGTAGGTTTCTTTGTCTATTGAGTCAAAATTTTCGTCTCTCAAAGCTTTTAAATTGTACAGCTTATATAATGCGTTTTGTCAACAACGCTCGTAAATCCACTGAGTCGCGAATCTTTGGACCACTCCGAAGGGAAGAACTACGCGAAGCTGAGCAATATTGGCAGCGGTATGTTCAGCGGATGCACTTCCCAAATGAAATATCGTTAAAAGGAACGACTTGGCCGAGAGGAATCGGGCAACAACTACACTTATTTGTTGACTGACGTGGCATATTGTGTTGTTGCGGACGAATCGAAAAGGCTAATGTGTCATATAAAACAAGGCATCCACTGTTATTGCCTTCACAGTCGCATTTTACGAAACTTGTTATTATGTATTTTCATTGTCGAACTCTCCATGCTGGGGTATCGCAGACGCTAGCTGAACTTCGTCGTCAATATTGGATAGTTCGAGGAAGGAGCACCGTTCGACGTATGATCCGTAGTTGCCCGAAGTGCATGCGTGTGGAAGGTGGTCCCTTCAGGGTACCACCTTTCCCTCCGTCGCCGAAGGTTCGTGTGGAAGAACAGCCGCCGTTTGGTAGAACGGGCATAGATTATTTGGGCCCGTTGCTGGTTCGGAATCGGGATTCCAGCACTCGAAATGTGTGGATTGTTTTGTACACTTGTACCGTTACTCGTGCAGTATATTTGGATGTGGTAGAACATATTTCAACAGAAGATTTCATGCTTTCGTTACGCAGATTTGTTGCTTTGTACAGAGTTCCTTCATATCTCATTTCCGACAATGCTAGTCAGTTTCGATTAGCTAAGAAACTGATTGACAAACATTGGTTCTCGATCCTTCGATCTAAAGAGGTAACTGAGTTCGCCACCGCTGGCCGATTTGAATGGCTATTCATTGTTGAATTTGCTCCCTGGATGGGAGGGTTCTACGAAAGATTCGTAGGTACCGTTAAAAGATCACTGCGTAAGACGTTACTTAGAGCTATGGTGATTCAGGTGGAATTGTTCACGGTAGTTGCAGAGATAGCGTCTGTCATCAATAGTCGACCTCTACTATATGTTCCAGAGGAGGCAGAATTTGAAATATTAACGCCAGCCCACTTTCTGGCAAAAGGTCCAAATATCCACAATTCCGGTGATACGTTAATGTTTGACCCGAAGGGGGATAGCAAGAATATTACACCGGAGAACCTCATTACGAAATGGAAAAGGGTGCAGGCCATTTTGGCGAAATTTTGGACGACATGGCGATATCAATATCTGCTTAGTTTGCGCGAACGATCTGGAAGACATGTCCTGCGAGGATGTAGTGTGTTAGAACCGAAGGTGGGAATGGTCGTCCAGGTTAAGGATGATCATCCTCGATTGCAGTGGCGTGTTGCACGAATCACCCGTCTTGTTCCAAGCGGGGATGGACAAGTCAGATCTGTTCATTTGAAATTAGCAAGTAAAACTGAGATTAGACGTCCAATCAAGTTGCTATATCCGATAGAAATGTCGCCCGAGTTTTTACCTAAGAGTTAATTGGAACATGCGGCGATCATTAATGATCACACAATAAACTAGTATATAAGGGAAGTTGGTGTGTGTTTATATTCTTATTTCAGGCATTTAAGATGCACTCATTTGAATAAAGGTTCGCTTTGTTAATGTCGCGTCAAATTATTGTTGGAAACGGATACAAACTATATCGGTTTCATGTGAACAATACTAGCATCACGTCGATCGAACAGGGTCGCTATTATATTTCACTGCATCAAAGTAATCGTCATCGCCTTGCCAACCAACTTCTAGTTGATAGCGAAATTAACAGCTCCCCTCATAATTGTTCAACGTGGTTGGAGCGCCGTGGGGTTATATTGGAACCATATTGGACAATCAACGCCTATAATATATACTTTTCGTTATTATGTCAGCTGATGTGGTGCAACGAACTTCGAGCTGCTTTTTTGTCCGTTTTGGAACAATGTTCAGGGAAAACACCATCCGTCTTAGTGTGTAGTGGTAGTAACGAACTAATTTGGTCTTGTGGAATTCGTCAAGCGACAGTGTCGCGATATTCCGATTTTCCTGGATTCAATTTGTATGGAGATATTTTGGATAAATTGGCGCAATCATGGGTTGAAAGGCGGGTACCTCTATGTGTTCGGCGTTATCTTAATACAGAACCTGACGAAATCATTCATCGCTTTCCGCTTGGTAAATCGATCTTGGTATTATCGGACTCGTTGCTGCGTAATGTGTGCTTTGTAAGTGGAGGGCACTTGGTTCGTATATGGGGTGGCAAATTTACCGATGTGATTCAAGCAGCTCATACTCTCCGTCTCGGAGAGTATGGCATCATTTTGGTTAATGCCGCCATAAATGTCGCTCGACTGGATCAAGCAACGCGTCTGGAACAATGGAAACAAATGAGAACATTTTTGCTTAATATATGTGAAATTCGTCCTAAGCATGAGGTCATCCTGAATGGTGCCGTCCCGTTGCCAGGGTCATGAGGCACAGTAGAATTGAATGAAGTGATAGAACATGAATATAAGGGGGCCCCGTATAAATTCGTCAATTGGAATAGAATTGGAGGGTATCCCTTCCGTGTTAACGGACATTTCAAAACAGACTTTTTAAAGCAAGGAAAATCTGATGGATTTCACTTAGGGCCAACCGGAATATGGGCAATGTGGAAGGTTTGGTGCGATTATGTGCCCGGATTGAAATATTTCTGCTATTCTATGAGTACTGTAATGCAATGGACAAGCGATCGACACGAATTGAACGCAATTTTATTCGGAGACAACAACTGGATAACAGCCAATATCGCTCTCGGGAGTGTCAAGATTATTTAGACAGTCTTGTTAATTGCAACGAATATTAACGATTAAGGGGGAGATTGTGAATGCTAGTTTGTGTTTCGTTCTGATTTGCATACTCGCTGATTTTGACATAGTAGCTTGTTTATGAAGGAACTGAGGAAATCTGGAGTGATTGTGGTGATACAGTGGCTACAAAAACGTTTTGTTGATGGTTTGCGAGTAGGATATGCAGTTCTATAAATAACGTGTTCGTAGAGAAAATTAGCTATATGGCCATGAAATACAAAACCAGTCGTATTCACACAGTAATATTTTTAATACAACTATAGAATCGGCGAGTCACGCGAAGGTTTGCTTCTTCGATGCGCGTGTCAAACCTGAACGTGGGTCGACGATAGGGGTGATTTTAAACCCCTTCTAATTTCTATCGCTACTCGGGTCAGTAAAACACTTGGACACATTGGCTTTGATTGAGCATTTATTGATGAGTCAAAATCTGTTATGGACAAAACCTACTGTATGGGCGAATACAATAGGTACAATGTCACTAGTGTGGTACGCTATTAGGAAAATGAGCAGGGTGATTAGCGGGTAAGTTACGGAGCCATCGCCTTTTTCACGGAACTCTCACAGCTAATTCAAGTCACGGCGTAAACTGCTAAGCCTTTTCTAATGACAGCTGCGCTCACCTTACTTACTACAAATGGGTCAGGTCAACAGCAAATACCGGTAGTAATACGGAGCGTAAAACGGTTAGTTATCGATAAAGAGGCGCCATTCAACTAACTAATCGCTCGGCACTACGATTGCTACTAGATTGTACTCCGACAAAACATCAGGTTCAGGTATGCCAAAGGCGGTAATATAACTGGTACAAACGGGGCATACGGGATGAAGCGTACAAAGAGGGATTGCGGGACTCAATCTTACTCATTCTAATCACGACTATGGTACATTGATAAATAAATGCGGTGAAGTAGCGATTGGATTAACATACGACAAAATGTTATAACAAAAGATTAATGATACATATGAGCATAACGGTAAGTTTGTGGGGGGGTGATCATCGGTACGGCTCATAATATTCTCAGGTGCGACGACAGTACAACTGTTCTTCTCCTACATACATACGTTCTTTTCATACATACATACGTACGGTGACCATAGGTAAGAGCTAAAATTTTCAGCAGGTTGTGTAGACATAACTGGTTAATTTTGGTCATATTTTCCTATCAAATCATTCCTCAAACGTAGTGACAAAACGGTAAAATTTGCCTTAAGTCGAGGCTCATCTACGACCTAAACAACTACAAAATCGGACCTTTTGTGGTAGAGTAATGCTAGAAACGGTCGGGTGGAGTTATCTTGTAAATCGCTTATGGGTCTCGGTAGACTGAGGTTGGGACCGACTTTCTAACTTTTCAACTATCATAATCCAAATTTATTACGAAAACTTACTATGTGCGGTATACATATGATTTGAGTAATATTCGGTTGGGTTTAACGTAATTTATCTAGCTTACTGCAGAGTTCCAAACGGACTCCTACTAATTTCACAAAGGACTAGAAGGCGTTGCCTTGGCCTTTAACTTCCATGGCTATAATAAACATATAAATTGACTCTGGGTTCGGCGGTAACTTTATCAAAAGGTACTGCTCCAAAACTAGATGCAGATTTAAGGTCTTCAAGTGCATTGTGTACTGATTGCAACGGTCAATCTGGATCAAAAGTTTATGCTATTTTGACGGTTTGCTTATCCGGGTCACTAAACGGGCAATAATTTTCATTAATTAGCCGTATGATAGGTCTCCTTACTTTATAACAGTAAACGTGCAAGTAGGCCACTACCGAAGTAATGAGCTACTATGGGGCATTCCTAATTCCTACTAGTTCAAACGGGCTAACAAACTTGGTTCACTTAATTGATTTTCTGCATTAATTTACTATCTTGACTCAATTACTAAATGTGGATATTGTCCTAAACCGATAACTAAAACGAGAACTATTCGTAGCGCTGCCTCATCGGTCATCGGCGCTATCCTAAAGGTACTAAAACTTAAGTTATTTTGACCGAAAAACGGCTCTAATTTCGGTACTAAAATTGAATTAATCATTTCTAGCGTTTCCTACTCGATAACACGAGTCAGTATAAGCGGAGGCCCCGGTTGTCGGGACAACCGTAACAATTCTATTAACTGTATTTCACTCGGTTTGTATCCTTAGATGGATCGGTCTCCTAGTTTTCGACCGAGATTTTGGGTCTAACTCGATAGGGGCTGGGGAAACCTATGATTCTAATTTGTCAGCCTTTGTCTAGGAAGTTTTGCACAGTGGCTGGGCTCGACTTTATTTGTCAATTTATTAGGACCGGGTCAGCGGTCCTCTCAAAAATGGATCCGTCGGGCCAAGACCCGACAGACCCGATATCGCGCCTAGCGACATCGTCGGTTGTGATATACAGAAATTTTTCTCTGTGCTTGTGATATACTGAAATTTTACCAACCCCGGTAAATTTAATATTTTTATTGCAGCGGCCGTATATCGGATATTCGAGTCTCCGACGGCTTTCGTGCTGCACTACTGCTATACTCAGAGAAGAGAGAGAAATATAACTAACTGTAAAGCTAATAACTTGGAAAATGTATGCAAAAGCAAGACCAAATCCTATCTATGAAACTATATGCACAATTATTTACGGCAGGGAATTCTGTGAAATTTGTTTAAACCCTGAGCGGGTTTTGCTCTGCTCGGGTCCATATTTTTCGTAATTTTTGAATAGACCACGGCTTTGCCGGGCTCGATAGCTCAAATGGAAGGCCTAATGGGCCTCTATTTGTGTGATAAAAATCATTAAAATTCCTGGAGTAAGTTTTGAGTTATTGACATTTGAAGTTTTGGGTAGGGGCGGACCCTAGTCTGGCCATCTGGGTTTGTGATTCCGACTCGATAGTGTTAAGTTTTAGAATGGTGTCCGGTAGCGGACATCCATACGCAGAAACGGCGAAAGCTTCAACAAAATTCCTGGAGAGGATCTTAAAATATTTCAATTTTACGTTTTCGGTGGGGGCTGGCCCTTCAAGGCCGTCGGGTTTGGGGTTCCGACGCGAAATCGATAAGTTTTAGAGCTGCCTTCATGAACAGACATTACTACGAAGAAACGGCCAAAGTTTTAGCAAAATTCCTGAAGTAGTTCTTAAATTATTTCAATTTTCATAATTTCGCGGGGGCAAGCCACTTCAGGGTCGTCGGGTTTAGGATTCCGACGTGATATTCGAAGTTTTTATATATTAAATCAGTAGCTCGGATCCTAGTCGATTAACCGACTTGTAAAATTATAACCGAATTGCTGAAGTACTTCTCAAGAAATACCCAATTCTTACTCTAAGTGAGCTGTCTCGCTCACAGGGCGTTGGGTCAGTGTGTCTAATCGTGGTGTGATACAGATTTTTAGCTTGTGGACGATGGCTGAGCACTACTACCATATCAATAAAATCTTAACTAAGTGCCTAAGGTGGCTTTGTCATGTTAAGTCCAAATTTGTCCTGGATTCCTACTAACAAAGTATCAAAATAAGCGGACGAACTTGCGTCTAAAGAAATCCTAAATCGAGTAAAATCTTGAGTAAAACCATAGACAACACTTGATGAGAATAACGTGACCAAGGATGCTTCGGAGTCCTACTGCTAATGTTCAACCAAAATTTGTTTTGTCTAACCTCGTTCGGCTCAAAAACTACCTTTTCAATCTTAACTCGACTCAGATAATCATGTAAAAATAAATCTTTACGAGAGTGACGCGTTTATTTATGCCCTAACTCATCGACCGAGGGCGGTTCAGCACGAATTCGGCCATCTGACTAAATTGTGCGAGTGACCAGCTATGACTACGTGTCTGCGAGACAAGCTAGGACGGGTAGGGCTATCATGTAAACCGAAGTATGGACAGGGAGTTCATGGAGACTTAGGCTAACGGTTAATCGATACGAACTACTCAGTCCTATCTTAACTGCTCTCAGAGCTAACCCTATCCTATATCCATACTACTAGGTGGTTAAATCACACCTCCCTGTCCACACTTACGTACTCGGATCCTTTGATTCGACGTGCATCGCGAGTTCATGCGATCGCAAAAGCAAGAAGAAGCAAGCCATAAAAGAGAAAAGAAGCACGGAAATAAAACTATAATATTGTAAAAGCGACAAAGCCGGTCTGCAAAACGACCGAACTTTGCGCTGCCGAGGTCGAACTGAAGTATGCAGGGCTCGTGCAGCTCTGCTTAAATACCGAAACTTTCAAATTTTTGAAATTTCGAATTTTCGGCCGTTAGAGTGCTTGGTCAGCACTTTTGGGGCCATTTGACCCCGATTTCTGAGCTCTTCTACAAACAATCTTATCATCGCGAATTCCTATTAATTTTGGACCAATTTAATATCCAAATTTTATATAATTAAAGTGATTTATTACTATTTAATATAAAAATCTTATAAATTATACGAAACTTTCCATAAATTTCATATAAATTAAATGCTAAACTACTATCTCAATAGTAAGTTTATTTGCTCGGCGGTTAGTATTCAATTGTCGGGTCACTATAACCCATATACTTAACATTAAACTTTATATTAAAATCGCAGCTGGGCGGCCAAACTTTATACAAAGTTTTAAAACTTATATGAGTTCGCGAAGGAACGTATACTAAAACTTGTTTGTACAGCTCAGCCCATGCACCATCCTGACAGGTATCAAGTATGTCCCAAATTTAATATAGAACTGTGGTGAAGCTGCTACTAATAAGAAATCCAAATTAAGCAGCAAATTTATATAAAACGTATATAAAATTTATGTCAACGTAGCGATTAAAATTTAATATTGTTGACTTAAGAAGCACTAAATTTATAAATTTAATACCACCTTTACATACTCGCCTACCGATAAGGTTAGCTTATTTATATAAATATAATATTGGACACAGCGTTCACAGAAAAAGATGCGCTAAAGTAAACAAAGAAGACGGCATGTCCGAAAAGAAGGATCCCATCCCCTCAGAGATGGCCAAAGTGCCATATAAAGTTCGGATTCGGACTCAGGGTGTCCGTCCGAACACGTTGATCTGTAACAGGTCAATATTCGGACGAAAAAGGTACGGGTGGGCTCTCAGAGGAAGCCCATAACAAATTTTGCAAATGTCGGGGTGTTTCAAACGGCTCCCAGGGTTTTGGGGTACATTTCTCTAGGGTGTTCTGTATATATTCGGGTTAGTCTTAACAAGGGGAATTCAACGAGGGGTTACACGCCTGTCGATGCATTATTTCCGCAATTCCACGGGAGAGGGTATTGAAAAGTGGGCAGAGCGGGAAAGGTCCGGGCTCAAATTAAAGCCGGCAAAGTACTTAATAGTGTCTTATACATAGTTCTACGCTCAATATTCGTCAAGTTATTTAATTAATTGTTTGACTCGTTTAAGTATATACTTATTTACCCATAAGTTCGTAGATCCGGGTCGGATCTCCACGAAACCGGTGTCGTTCCAAAGTCCGAGAAATTCTCTACAAGAAATGTTGAGTACTAAATCTGCCCATTTCTTAACGGTTCCGGAGTTATGGGCCGGAGCCAATACTTTTGATACCAAATTTTCATAAATTTCTTAAACTTTATCTTTTATTTCGACCATCGAAAATGAACGCTGGTAATTAACATTTCTTTTATCTTTATAAATTACCAGTGTAGTTGTGAATATTGAACACTGGTAAATGATATTTTACTTTTCGTACTAAAACTTTTCAGAAAATTTGTTCGTTTGCTGTTCGCTATAGGGCGGATAGCCAAACTTTTTTGTGGTCCTCATTCGTGAGGACGGTCGTGACGGGTATCCGTCACGGACAGACTTTTCTATCAAAAATCGAAGCAAACTTTGCGGTACTATCGCGCGGTGTAGTGCTATTCCTATATATCGGGTTCGGCGGGGATTCGTACCGTCCTAAATTCTGCAAATCGAGTATGGCAAGAGCTCGCGATACTTTCATTTTCGACCTATAAAAATACTAATTTATAAGCATAAAAGTCCCTAAATTTTTCCTTAAAATCATCCTAAACGAGACAATATATCCCCAACAATTAGTACCTCCAAACTTACAAATTACAATGGTACAATAACGTGTAACAATTATTATACAAATGACAATGCAAACTGACGCTTTTATGGCCAAGAAAACGGTACAATTATCATGTAACAAGTATACGTTCATAATCAATGGTACAGTACATCATTATAATCGTAAGAATGGTACAGAATCATAGCAAAATACAGGCGCTTTTACGGCCTTTAACACACAACATATGGTATGAATATAACGATCATAAAATGGTATAGAATCATGATGAAATATAGGCGCTTTTATGGCCTTTAACAACACAAAAGTATGGTATGAACATGGTACAACAATTACATAGATACATATGGTAAACAAATATTATTCACATCAGACTGCCAAATTGTGTGCGTATACCTGAAAGTACAGATGAACATCAACGGCGATCCCAATAGTATATAAATAGTTAGTATGACACGATCATAATTGTACGAATCAATTACGTAACATGTTCCTTTTTGGCCATCAAAAATAGTACACCAAAACGGTGGTAATGATAATATATATACGCAATTCAAGTGTACCAACGAGCCTTTATGGCCCTACAATCAATAATTATATATAAATATATATATAAGCATATCTACTGTCGCAATGCTTCTATGATTACCCATTTCTGAAATGTTAATAACGATATCCTTTTATCATCAAAACTGTCGGCGGTGCGGGCCGAAATATGACGAAAATTTCTTGTTCGTAGCAAGGTTAGTGGACGTAACGATCCATGATTTGTGATATATATACGGTTGATAAACAGGGTGACGGTAGAGTCTTGCGGTCGAATCGGATGTACCGGGGAAATCGACTTATATTTTCGCGTGCGCACAGAGGGGTGACAGATTGGTTCTAATCTTATTTTTGTACGTGTTTCGATGTTACAGTGGGTTTTGTACCCAGTTGGGTCATCTCCGTTGGGTATTCCAAGTTGGGGAGGCATTCGCAACTAAATTCGAAAATGTTGACCATTACGCTATGGCCAGGATTATTAGGGTAGTCGCCAAAATGTTGGCCATTAAACTGTGGACAGGATTATTGGTATTAGACAAAATGTTGGCCATTACACTGTGGACAAAATTATTGGAGTATCTGTAAATGTTGGCCATTGGAGTGTGGCCAGGATTATTGGTTTTCAATAAAACGTTGCCATTAGGCTATGGTCAGGATTAATCCACCTCGTAACGATCCAGTATAGATCTGTTACATAAGCATAAAATATTCACAAGGCTTTGACGCGGGGAGGTGTTGGGGAGCCAACGTCGGTCTTACCTAAAGCTTGATTCTGGATTTCTTTATGGGCTGGATCAGTTGTGTTTAAGGATTTTATTATCTAGATGTCACAGTCACCCCAACTGAAATTCAAACTAATACCTAAAATTGTGACAAAAGTTAAATTTATTCAGTGTAACAAACGTCTTTGGTCGGGCTTCAATGGCCGTAGCAGCAGCGATTAACGAAAGAAGATGAGCTTGGACGTCAACTACAAAAAGATCATGCGAAACGCATAGTGTTCCTATATCTGCGACGAAATGGTTTGTTGGCAAATACATCATTTACGATATGATACGTGTGCATGATCCTAATTATGTCACGCGTTCAAATAGGTTAGCTACTATGTCATGCTGACAGTCCAGCTCGACTATTTAAGTTTTGAATAGCTTAGCCAGGCTATGCTTTTGTCATCGACTGTCGAACCGCACTGTGCTTTTGTCACGAGGTGTTCGGCTGAATCCCAATACCGTTTAAGCCAAAGACTATTTAGTCTGCGAACATTACGTTTTACTATACATATCTAAAGAATGACCCAAAGGCGGCATACGGCTTAAAACGTTAATTGTATATATAAAACATATATAACTTAGAATTAGTGTGAGAACGCTGTTACACTAAGTACAACACTAAGTTTTTCAACCGACGGTTCAGTCAGACGCTCCGTTTGTCACCCAGAGCCTAGTTAAACTCCCTGTTTGTCACAGTAAGACTAGAAAAGCTATCAAAATATACCATAGTAGTCTAGCTAAGCTATAGTTCACCTGAATCCCACGAAAAAACCAATAGGTAGAGACGAGCAGGCCCTGCAAATCAGCATTTTCGATATGCAGAAGATGATCTAAAGTTGGTGTCATGGATTTTTTGATTCAAAACAATTTACATCCACTCTGTTCTGAAATACCTATTTATCGACAAAATATATATACACAATGAAACTGCCAAAACGTGAGATTGTACCTGGTCGTGTAAATGTTAAGTAATAAATATATTGAGAACCTGATTTGATTATAATTTGGAATATTGGAACAGATAAAGTGTGCTTCGAACAGGGGCATCAGTGGTATACGGGTCTCCCGCGGCGGCCCGGCTTTTGGGTGGCAGTTGCTCGCGTCAAAGATACATCAGCTGAAAGGAATGGGAACATGAGTGGATCGTGGCAATGAACGAGTCCACAACCATGGACAACACACCCATTTTATCATCAATGTCTAATTTTATACCTTTTTATAGTAAATCTCCGTGTACCACTGATTTAATGTAAAGTCAGTATACTTATGTGTGATAACCGTAGACGGAGAACAATACAAATGCGCTGAATAATAGTTGATGACATGCAAGCGGGTACCCTGGGAAATATAGTTGCTGTGGAGGACATTAAAAGAGCTAAGACTGGTACTGATATTAAACTAATCGGAGACGCCTTAGTTTGGCCATAATGGACACAAAACTGGAACAGGATTACTTATAGCCTGGTATACGTTGTCAATCTAGCAAAATATGAGCAGAATCAGGATCTTCGCAAAAGGCTTTTTGCAACTGTTGGAACGCGTCTGGTTGAGGTGTACTCTAATCGATCATTATAAGGCATTATTGCTAGGCACAGTTACATTGAAATATATAATTTAGAATCAAAAGAAGTGACGTAAAGATATTTGTAAATTCTATGGTGACTTACTAACACTGTTACGGGTACAAATGTTTATCTGAGGCTAATAGGATCTTCAATACAAACCTTTAGGCAAACGCGACTAGCCTTCCTGACAAGGCTCTGGAAAGATCAGGGACAATCATGTATATTTGGGACCATACGAGTGTAGCGACAAAGGGCAAAAAGTATAGGAGTATCGCATATATCGATCTAGATGACTCCCATGACGTTAAATCACGTGATGTAAGCGAAATATATTTGGTGGCGTTGGTTTACTTATCGGGACAAAGGACCAGCGAACTTTTTCTATCGCGACCCTAAACTGCAGAGGTGTAACGACTATATGCAAAATAAATCACGCGATGTAAGCGAAATATATTTGGTGGCGTTGGTTTATTTATCGGAACAAATGGTGAGCGAACTTTTTCTATCGCGACCCTAAACCGCAGAGGTGTAACGAATAGAGGCAAAATAAGTCACGTGATGTAAGCGGAATATATTTGCTAGTGTAGGTTTATTTATCGGGACAAAGGATGAGCGAACTTTTTCTGTCGCGACACTAAACTGCTGGGGTGTAACCAACAAAGGCAAAATAAACTGAGTTTTTGAACCTATAAAAAATCTCAATTTTGTCGTATCACAAAAAGCACTTCAGAAGTTCAGCTAAAGCGGTAGACTATAATATGGTGCATGAAAAATTCTTCGAGATCATACATAGTTATATGCTTCAGTTGGCGATACGTCTTCGGGTATTTATAGCGTAATAAATATACAAACACGTTGCCGTATTATCGAGATATTGATTTTTCGTGGAACGAGATTGAGTAGTTGATTTTAGAAGCAATTTAATTATAATAAATTTTTATTAATATGCATTTATGTCCCAACAGTTGGCAATGAGCGTATTCCTTTCTACTCTAACATCGCATAACAATTCTAAAATATGAATGGATCTATCCAAAATGATACTATATTACCCTATGATTTTTAAAATAGTTGCGGAATCCGCGATTAGATAGAACTTCAATTGCTGCAAATCCACGATTGGATAACAGAACTTTATTTTTCTTTCAAATTTTTAAATATATTTAATTCCTTAGAGCAACTCTCATCCCACAGACAAATGCATACATATGTTCTGATTTGCATGAAACATACCCTAGAATATACATATAATATGGAACTATGTGAATTTTAACAACAATTTTAAAAAACGATCAGTGAAGCAACCACATCATAAAGTATTTTCAGCACGTTTTAGTTATAAAATTATGCGCGTAGAAATACACCCTTCTTATTTCAAACTGAACACTCTACTTATGATGAAAGAATGGCTACAAAATAATATCCCAACGATTTTGTTCGATATTAAAACTAATTCAGAGATTATTGCAAATTAACGGGACTTAACAAAAGTTACTGAAATGCTATCTTCATCAGGTGGCTAAGGAACCTGCACAACAGAGTAAACATAACCGCTGAGTATTAGATGATACACTACATATCGTTAAATCGCTATCTCAAAATGATTCAACAAGTCGCTCTTTAATATATCAGCCTAAAGCTTTGGAGATGGAAGTTGCAACAAAAAATGAGTTTTACGAGAGACAATGTTTGCACGGCATGCACTGTTTTAATCGTGTAAATGATACCGTTACACTGCCACATGTAAAAAAAATTATGACGGAAAGGTATTGAACATTGGATGTTTTGCAATTTAAAGAGTAGACGTAAAAAGTCGCGACATTTTATATGAAATTTTTGCACAGTACGAAGAACTTATGCAGCTGAAATTTGAAACAGAAATGAAATTAATTTTTCACCAGTCTACCCAACTAAAACAAGTTGTCGCAAAACCACAAAATACTGCTGGATGGCGTCATCCAGCAGGGATGAAAAGCTTAAATATTTAGTTTTACGAGACGAAAATTCCCTGGAAGTGACGGTCTTCCAATAGGTTTTTACAAACTTTTTTTATAAAACTGTATCACACATATTTACGCATACAATTTTTGCTTTTAGACAAGGTTGTCTTTCAAAAACAATGCATCAAGATATAATTTCTTCTTTGCATAAAAGAAAAGGTAATCCATGGAACCGCAATAAGTGGTATCCCATTACTCTTTTAAATTGTGATTATAAAAAATCATAACAAATAAATTGAAAACATGTGTTGGTTGCATTGTACATTCCAGCCAAACGTGTGCAATACCACCGAATAGAGATGTTCGAGATAGTGTATTAACACCTTTGTCAGCGGTTGATCCCCAAATCAGCATTTGATTTAATTACATGAGATTTTATTGTAAAGCGTGGACACAACTGAAGATATTTTGAAATGAGTGAAAACATTCTGTAACAACGATGATTTTCTTCAATTAATAGTGAACAATTTCATAAGTAAATCGTTTCCGGTACATACTTTCAGGCAGCGGGCAGTGTTGTTCCCTGTCAGTATTGCTATGGGTAAGTAGCGGAACCACTGTCGCTAGCAATAGTCGTTCCACCTAATCTTAGAGGTATAGGTACCTTTGGCACGACTTGTAAATCGGTTAAGTTTGCAGATGATACAACTCTTTAAACTGAATATGATGAGAGAGACATAATTTTTGACTTATTTGATCGTTACCCGTTGACATCTGGTAGCATAATTAGCCAGCCCATGATTTAACTATTGTCACTTAGTGTTTTGAAAGGAAAACCTTACCTGATATGTTTTGCGGATTATTATGTTGAAGATATAAAAATGTGTGGTTTTATATTAGCCAAATTTCTAGATTTTACACCTAAAAATTCCTTAAAGCCGACAGAAACTATTAAAAATTTGTAGCACGAGTATCGTCAAGGGAGTACTCCCACATCGGTAGGATAAGGGCAGCGGGTGCTATTTTCTCTCTTTTTTTGGTTTATTGCAAATATGCTAAAACCCACGAATGACCTTATTAAAAAGGCTGAATGGGCAATTGACCGTTTTATACGATTTCTATTTTGAAACAATCTTTGGCTAAAGTAACCCTGAGTGGCGAAAATAAAATGCTAGCCATGCCGTTCTCGATATACTAAGCCTAAGCCTTAGTCTTAGCCTAAGATAAGGTCCTTATATGAGACAAACACTAAGCCTAAGTCTTAGTCGGGGCGCCGCCGCTTCCCGAACCCCCACTCTAAGCTGTTCTTTTTTTCTCACGTTATAACGTACCGCCCCTCAGCGTTACTTGGGTCCAATGTTTTAAACAAAATAATTGATCAAATCATCATATTTATCGTACCCTGACATAAAGTAGGCTTCACTTTTACAAAATCGATGGGCAGCAGCAACCGAAAACAAGGATGGTTATTTTGACAGTTTTTATGCTACGGTTGCTGGGTTAAATAGTAGACAGTTGTATACCGTTGAATGTTCTTCTTTCTTTAAAAAATACGGATGCCCCAATTAACATTTAAGTGCGGCAAACTACATAATAATAATTCCCTCGCTTCAGGGATTACTTTCGATGTTCCGAATTATGATGGCAGCATACTATATGAATTAATGATGAAACATAAATTTGTGGAATGTATCCTCTCAATACAAAATTAATTGGAGAAGGCATTGTCTTTGCTTAGGTATCTAGATGTTCGAAACTGTATGAGAAGTTCGTGGAAATACTCGCTAACACTAGGTGAAAGCATATATATGAGATCTCTTCATTACAGTTTCAATCACAAAATTTTAAACAGGAAGCAGACAAGAGTGTTTCTGAGCACACCAAATTACTGGAAATACAGTTTAGATATTCGTATAATATAAACTTTGAACATTTGTATGCGTACTTTGCATGCACTTATCAATTTTATAGTCAAATTAGACCAGTTTTATTGTTGATTACAGTGTGCATACAACACCCAAATACCATTAAATCAATACTTTTTGACAGATAATTTCCCAACAACAAAAATAAGGAAGTCTGTTTTGATATAATCATTCATACTGCTGAAAGAGCCATTATAGGAAAGCAGTTCTTTGACAGTGGCCAATAAGACTTTGATGCTTTCGAATAACCTCAAAAACACTCTAGTTCTCAATCTTTGTCACACAAAAACCACTATGTATGACAAACAGTTTTTTCATTGTTTTGGTAATCCAGCTGGTATAATGAGCATCAGACCGGACAACAGTTTTAGCTAAAAATTCTAATAAGAAAGTGACACATACTTGCACTATAAGCCTACATAAACATACACTTCAGGCCTATCTATGAAACCACTGGCCCGAACTGTGAAAAGGAAAATCCCAAATTCCGAGTTTTCACAGACAATAAATAATTACTTGTTTTTTCTTGGTTAGTGAAAAGTTTGATATATACACTAGGTGTATAACAGGAATGAGGTGTTTATTCGTTTACATGTGTTTACGCAAGTGTTTTACGTACATAATCTTAAGAACATTTGGTTTTAAATGACACGGCTTAGTTTCGTAGTGTGATATGTTAAAAGTCGAAAAATGTGTGTGAAAGTTTTTGTGGCTCGTGGAGGACCTCTTACGGTTATCAAAACTTGCCTGGATACATCTGGTGTTTTGTAAGCGATGAAATTATTTCAAGCCGAACTAGGACTTCAGGCATGGGCTTTCAAGTAATCCATACAGTGAAATGGTGTAATTATGTCACTATATGTTTTGTATTGATTATGATTTGCTTAAATACATGTGGCGGTTAATTATATTCATCTTTGTATGCATGATTGTGTTCTATGTAAATACAAGCTAACCGACTGTTTCACGCCAAACCAGTCGGTTAGCTTGTATTTAAAAAGTTTAAAAATTGTGCTGTGTTAGCCAAACCGTATTATGTACGGTCTGCGTGACTCCGTCCCGTGTACATTAGGTTCAGACAGCAGGGACATTATAGGGTGAACCGCACAGTTATCCAAGCTCGTGCATCATTATCACAAAAAATACCCAACCCTGGGTTACCGATACATATATATATATATATATATAATGACACCTTTAACCTTTCTACTTCCAAACTCTTCTTATCATGCGGCGGCATAGCTCAATCTGGACGAAACATTTGATCTTTGGTCACCATGTGCATATTAGCACGCAGAGTTTTATGGTAGGCCGGAGGAAACAATTTTTTCTCGACGCCGTCGCAACCTCCAAGTCTTATTTATATCTTTTGCTACCCAATTTGAAGATCTCAAAAACGCTAATTTGACTAGAGGGCACAGCTTACGAGAACTACCAAGGTTAGCGTCGGGTATTCGAGTAGTTCAATCAAGAGCGATTTACTACCCGATGCCTATAGCCTACAGTCTAAAATGGTTGCATCCAAATTAGTTATCTTACACAGTGTTGTGTGGCGTTTTTATGGCCAAAAATATACGTTTATCTTTTGCACTTCATGTCCTACAAATTTCCACCTGACGCAAAGTGAAGTTTGAACGGACAGATATACCTCCTACTACAATATCTAAAAGTTAGTATCTCACGATTGAAGCTTCCGTAGCATTGTGTAAAAATTTGTAGCCAGTATGGTTCAAGTAAATCTTCATCGATAACCTTGAACAGCTTAGGAAATACCTGCTCATGGAATACAAACCATAAATAATTAGGTGTTTACACTGCTTTACCTATTAACATTTGTCATTTACATATGAACAAGTAAACACAGTAAATAATTTATTGTTTAGAAATAAATGTGTCTTTACTTTGTACACGGCGAGAGTGCTGCGTCCATACGTATTTTTGTGCTTTAATACATACTAGGGTTAAAGTATGCAAATGACAAGATATAATAAGGTATCGATTAATTTTCCGGTCAGTTAAACTCGTTGACGTTCATTTGTCCAACAACTTCACAGTTGCATAGCTACAGTGATTCGAAAGTAAATGTAGATATTTTTTATTTATTACTGTTACTATTTTATAAAACCATTACTACTAATATATGATTTTTATGGCCGAGATATCACAACCTACTGTAACAACTGAAACAGTGCCAATAAATTCAATCGCACAGTACGGCAAAACCCATCCGCGTTCGTGACATAGGCCTTTACATAATTAGTTGTTTTTATACAGCTTGTTTTGCAATGTAGCCACAGCGAAAATCTGTATCATATTTCTAAAACTAATACTACTTTACTGTGTTGTTGAACAGATCTTTTGAATAGTGTGCTCAATTGGGTATAATATAGAGGAATGTGTTCATTATATGTATATATTACACCATAGAATTATCATATAGTACGGTGAAACTGATCATTTTAATTGCTTTTGCAACTTGGACAATCAAATATAACAAAAGTACACGTTCAAAATGTGTTCCCACAACCGCCAGGTATTCCATTGCACTATGATAATGCCAGTTATGTTACATTAAATGCCGTAAAGAAACAACTGTTGGCTACGCATCTATTTAGTGTTCTCTTAAAAAGTATTGAGGCGTAAAAATTTACATAATAATATATGCTCTGAATGATTGTTACATCTGCGGTGGAAGATTGCTGCCATCTGCCCGCCATACTTGGTCTCGCAACAGCTCGCGAAGGATCAAACTATATTTCATACCCTTTACTTATTGTTTTGGCGAACCCGGAGCTACAACGTGTATATACGTGAGTGGCCGTAGTTCGTCTTCGCATAAGCATAAATTCAACCCTTTAACCAATCGGAGGCAACATTACTTCGCTCGCGCCGAGCAGATTATAACTTCTTTGAAATGTGCACTGCCAATACGTTGAGCAAAATTTGGGTCATTTTAAGCTAACTGGGTTCTCTCTTGATTTGTGCCAGGCCCCATGTTGCTCAGAATGACCCAGTTTTCACTCATTCTGATCTAATTTCGCTTAATTTTTATCATATGCGGGAGGAGGTGAACCAACTCAATATTGGGATAAAAATCGTAAAATTGAGTTGGTTCACCTCCTCCCGCATATGATAAAAATTAAGCGAAATTAGATCAGAATGAGTGAAAACTGGGTCATTCTGAGCAACATGGGGCCTGGCACAAATCAAGAGAGAACCCAGTTAGCTTAAAATGACCCAAATTTTGCTCAACGTATTGGCAGTGCACATTTCCGTATAGAGAGTATGTATGTGTTACACCCATACCGTAAGTCAATTCCTGAGAAGGCCCATGTCACCTTTAGGGGCCGGACGTTATAACGTTAGAATAAAGAACAGCTTAGAGCGGGGCGTTAGGGTGGCGGCAGCCCCCCGACTTTACGCTTAGGCTTAGCTCATGCCTCATAAAGGGACCTTACCTTAGCCTAAGACTAAGGCTTAGGCTTAGTATATCGAGAACGGCATAGCATGATTTCATTTCCGCCCCTAAAGGTTACATTGGCCCTTGAGGGTATTCAATTACGACACAACCTTAAGGCTACAACATTTTGTTTACGATATCACACACCAACTAGCTATCATATGTCGTGAACTCTTTCCTTCATATACTGACACATTTCTCACAGCGTACAGTGCATGCGAGTTTATTGTCGAGTTGGTAAGACGGCGTGCGTATGTACGTGTGTTGTTGCTCATTTGCGTTGTGAGGTTCCGTAAAGAACAGAGAAGCAGCTGATAGACAGCGCAGTGGCTAGCGTACAAGACCTGCATCCGAGCAGAGCCGCCGTTGGCACCTCCCCTACCCCCCCCCTAGGGGGGCCTCGCGCCTTACAGGGGCCTTATCTCATGACCTCTGGGTGAAAAGTTGAAAAAGTTGGGAGCCGCAGCACAACCTCAAGCACCTTTCGCAAAGTAAATGTACACGATATACAAAGGTAACCTCAGAGTTTAGAAGCCTAATCGTGAGTATGATTTTAACCGTTCCGTGGTTCAAAGTTAGTGTTTTTACTGGGCGCCTGTTTTACGGACATACACGAAAATTTATTTAGGTCAGCGTCTATGCAACTAATGTATAGCATTTGGTGTGAAATAAACTAGTAGAGGCCTTGAGGCCTCTGGTTATATTCCGGTGTTATCTACGTGATAAGTCTTGACGGTTAAAATAAATATTAGTATTAGTAATTTTGTTATAATTTAGGCATAATAATATTAAATTTTGATATAAGAAATATGTGTTCGTGAAATGAAATTATGGTATTCGAAAGTGGTGCTTCAAAGCGCAAACGTACAAAGGAGCAGGCTATAAGGATGCTTTTAAAATATTGCAAAGACTGTTTATAAAATTATGACCATGCATACTATCTTAATTTAAGGAACAGCTCTCAAATTTAAGGGTACACGGTCTTTGCAAATTTTTAGAGTATAAGGTAAGTGTATTGGAAAACGATTACATTAGTTAAGAAATTTGATAGGTGCCTCGCAGCCTGCTGGGGGGCCTCGCAGCCTGCTGGGTGGCCGCAGCCTGCTGGGGGGGGGGCTCGCAGCCTGCTGGGGGGGGGGGGGGGGCTCGCAGCCTGCTGGGGGGGCCTCGCAGCCTGCTGGGGGGGCCTCGCAGCCTGCTGGGGGGGCCTCGGACATCCTAGCGGCGGCCCTGCATCCGAGCGATATAGGTTCAATCCGCACTTCGAGCAAGATTGTACAAGCTGCGCTTTGGTTTAGCAACGAAAAGGTTAACAGTAACGTTCAATGTCTATAGCAAACGCGTTGTATTTTTCTATTGTTTTGTTAGTTTTCTTTAATTTCGATATTTATCTTAAAAATATGAACATTGACAAGGTGATACGCCGCGTGCCGTCCATATGTCTACAACGAAGGTATGGCGTCAGTGAAGCTGTCGAATAATGACAACACCTTAACTAACCACTCTTGAAAAGTTGTATGAGAAACAAGGAGGTGTATATTCGAAATTCGACCGAATAAAAAGTTCTGCTTAATGTATTAGGCGAAATCATCATTCGCATTGACACATATCTGAATGCTGTCAAAATATGCTGGTATGTATACTTTTATGTCTGTGTATCATGCGCTGTGAAAAGTTTGAATCATTGTCAAGTTACAATTTATTATGCTGAAAAGTGTGCACATGGGAATGTCTGTAAAAGTTAATAAGTAAATATTATTATATATATGCATTTATTATGCTGAAAAGTGTGCACATGGGTAGGTCTGTAAAACTTGCTATGTAAATATTTTTCCATGCGGAAGAGATTTTGGTGCAAGAAAACTTCCAGCATCGCTCCTACTCAGGAAACATACATCTTAAATAAATTTTCTTTCATTTTATAAAAGTTGGCAACACCGTCTACAAAATTGTGTTCTGTTTATGTGTTTTTATCCGATTGTGCCAATACATGTGTTAATCTATCGTTCACGTAGTATTGCTGACACCCAAATTTTGAATTGAAGCTATAAAACACTGTAAAGGAGCTGACCAAAACTAAAGTTCGAATCCGATATTGCTTGTTACCGGAGGTTAAGCTGCTAGTTTGCTGACATAAATATGTATGGTGATCCCCATACTTCGTAGAAATTTAGAGGTAAATTGTGTCAGCCAAACAATCGCCAAATGTAAAAATTTTGGACAGTGTTTATTACACTGTCTGTTTCTTCCCTGGGCACTCAGCTAGATAATGGTTGGAAACTTTTTAAACTTTGTCCGGGATTAACGTCACACTGTACTGTATGGACGGCCTACCGTCAGGTGTACATGTATGTATAAGTTCCAAAGAGCCGGGACATTATAACATTAACTTCGCAAACGGCAAAGCACATAGAAAGTCGGCGTAGGTTGTATATGATCACGCTGCGCGAGTAGGTAGAGGTAACCAAAACCTTTTTCCAGTTTTCCTAATTGTTACCATTTTCTTGACAGGGAATCTTCTCCAATATCGCCAATCTCGCCTTAAAATTTTTGAAATTTAGCGAAAATTGCTAAAATTTTCCGCGCGGCTTCGATCCGTTGCGTGCGGCCTTGTGGACCAGCAGCACGTTGGCGTGAAGACTTTGAGCAGCTACAAAGCAGACCGCCTCCCATATCTTTTGTTTGCTCGACAACCTGAAATTCGCTAGGTTCTACGAGGCGAGCGAGCTTAAACTGACGCATGCAGCTTGAGCAGTCTCCCGAGCAATCACATGGTTTAAAGCTAAACAGAGCACCTAGAGCTGATCTGATCACACCAGAAGTCTTCAAAGCCGACTTATTTGTCCAAGTCAGTCGCTTTACTCAAACATTTGGATCAGATCTGGCGAGAGGAAAGAATTTGCATCCGGCGGCATTCTTCTATTCTCTTGCCATTCCCCAACAAATACGACAGCTCAGTGGGCAGCAATTACACGCGCTGCTGCCAGTCTACCAGAAGATAATACAAGCGGCTATTCTTCAGAGGATCAAGCCCCAAGACGACTATCGGCGCAAAAACTGTGAGGACGGGGAACACGTCCCTTCAACATATATACCTGGGGGACGGCCATATACGTCGTCCTCCCAGAAATATGGCAAGTTTTTCAATCATGAGTCTATTTTTAGAAATATGTCTGGCGTCTTCCACAAGAATTTGCTTTGATGATTAATTATGTATATAGAGATTTATGCCTGGCGGACGGATTTGTACGTTAATCCCCTAGAAATTTAGCAAATTGGTTATACATGCATGTATATACACTTAAAGTAATCAGCATGCGCATACCACACAAAGGTTGCAAGGTGTACAGTGTCCCTTACCCCCCCCCCATATTTTCGCGTTACGTCCTAGATGACACCGACCAGAGAAAACCAGGCTGGTTTCCGCGCGGGTCGTGACTGCGTTGATCACATCGTAAGTCTAAAAATTATATTCGGACACCAACGCTAGTCGCTTTTGTGGGTTTCAAACCGACGTTCGACTCGGTCGATCGAAACTCTCTATCCGATATCATGCCCGCGAAAAGTGTACCCGCAAAGATGATTAATGTTGGCAAATTGATGTACGCTACAACTTACTCCAAGGTCAGTGTCTCTAACGAGGACAGCGACGTCTTCTTGGTAAAAACCGGAGTTCGACAAGGTTCTATCTTCTCACACGTTGATATGGTGTTCTCGTCATTGAAAAGGCCTTTATGGAATTGAGTTATGCAGACTAATTAGCACTGTTATACTGGCTTGCCTAATGGTGACCTGTTTGTCAACTCAAACAAGACGAAGGCTATGGGTGGCGGCAGCAATACCCAGCACTTGAATATCTACAGTAGCAAACGCTTGGAGGTGGTAAGCAGGTTCAGCTGTATAGGTAACCACATTACTACCAGCGACCAATCTATTGGTTGAAATACAGAATCGTATCGCCAAAACACGAGCTGCGTTCCGCTGATAGAGAAAACTGGTATTGTGGTCGCAGCGTTGTGGCGAACGCTCGATGTTAAGCAGTGCGATGCTACCCGTCTGGCTGTATCAGTACAAAATCTGATCGGTCCAACGGACCGACTTACAGGCACTTAACACTATCGATAAGTTTAGCAAGCGCAGAATATTGAGCGTAATAAGGCTGGCTCGCATCACAAAGGCCGGTTTCAGAACGAACAACGGTAACAAGGAGCCAGTTCCGATGTTCCAGGAAAGTGCCGACTTCAGTTGCTAGGTCATATGCTACGAATACCTTGTAGACGTTTGCCCAGGTGATTATTTTTGGTTATTTCTCCTGACGCAAAGAAGATTTTTTTGAGTGATGGAAACCGACAATTATGCATGATCTATGGCCGGTTTGCGGCGACATACCACTCAAACGGTGGCAGTCGAATCCCTTTATGCGTGAGTCCACGCAAATAGATCACGAACATATCTGATTTAGGATGTCATTTCATGAACTAACGTGGAAATGGACAAATGTGCGCGAATACAAATTCCATTCGCACATCACAGACTCGCGTTCAAAAAATGCAAATACTAATGGCAAATATGTGAACGCGAATATTTACGCGAAACAATGTGTGATTTAGACAAAAGCACAACCTTAGTGTACGCACCAAAACTGGACTCGCGCATGGAGAAAATTACAAGGAAGGCCGAAAATCAGACGTTGTTGTTTGAGTTTGATCTCGAGGAACATGCAGAACCCTGCATGTCGTGGAGTCAGGTTAATTCAAGTAGTTAGCAAACAAATGAGATTCTTTATAAAATTGAGTTGCAACATCTGGGTTACGCTTATATAATCCCACCGTTGTTTGTTCTACAATATATGGTTGTGCGACTATAGCAAAGACTACGCAAAGGCTACGGCTGTCGCACAAATTATACTATATATGTGACGAAGCTTGATGGTGTTAGGCGTACCCTCTAGGCAATGTAGAGTGGGGTTACTGTGTTGAGCATACTGTGTAGAATATAATGTTGCCGTTACATATACTATATATTTCTGTGCGAATTTATTATGTATCAATTTTTTTAAATGTCCGCAATTTTACTTAACAATATGTTGGTGTTTTTATATCAAATATTAACAATCAAATTCCATATTAAGTGATTTAAACTGGACAAAAACACCGTTTTACCTCGTTATTATTAGCTACTTTCATAACACGTCTATTGCTCCTTTATCCTGCAGACGATGTGTATATTGGCTACACGGTATGCCGGACGCAGTCAACAAAACTCATAGTCAAAGACGTTGGTTTTGATACCGTTTGCAAATTATAACACCACAATCTGAAAATTGCTGCCCTTTTCTTCTGAAAATTTATTCATAAAATAAGCGTGTCTCTAAGACCAGCTCGATCCCCACGGTTCGCTTAGCACTGTTTCGGATAATGATGGAGAATTACAACGTGAATCAGAGTATAATTATATCCTGGGACGTTATAGCTACTCTAATTTAATGGAGGCACCGTGCAACTCTATCGTTGGCATAAAAACGTGAGGCACCGTTCTTTGCACAAACGCTACATTAACTAAATAACGAGAAATTGCTTCCGAGCTTAGCGTTGTCATAAGGTTGCAATATATATTCGAGCCAGACAATTATAGCGATATGTACAACGATGTGGTATATCAATGGTTTATTTTGCCAACTACAAAAAAGTGCGTTTTAAACTGTTGAGATATTTTACGTTTCGAAGGTCTCGCCTACTGCTGTCACAGACCAACAAAGTGTTTTGTATCTAAACTAATATTATTTTGAATGAGTGTTCATCTAAATAGCCTGTAAAAGTATCATATTCATCAAATGCTATATTTATTAACACTTTGTCGTTAATTCATCATTCTTGTGCGTTTTGCAAAAACTATGTGGCAACTCATTTTACGACGACCTCGTTAAGTTTTTTTATGGGAAATCGGTAATCTGATGGGAATTAGTGATGTTCTAGTGTCAATTACAATGGCACAAACTTGAACTAAACGGAATAATTTTCAGAATATTGGTTATCGTTGTTCCTATGTTCCGCTACGATACAATGATTGACGATAGAGACCTAGATAATAATTATCTTTCAACTGAATATATTTGTTTTAGCCAAACTGTTTAAAAACTGATAATTTACTACGCAAGACACCAATTTAGCAAACTATCTCAAGAATAAAGAGCCACAAAACCATACATTTAACTATATGATTGATGTATTTTTGCAGGAAATATAGAAAATACATTTTAAATATATCTCTAGACCTTTAGCTTTTGTAATTAGTAACACATTTAGATAATTATATATGCAGTCCATATTAATTTCTAACCAAACACTGCAACATATTAGAAAATTGTCATCTAGGTAATAGGTGGCGATTGCGGCAGGGAGATTACCCCTAAGGGTAATCTATCCACTCGCTCTTTCAGTAAGCGCAAAATTTTAGCAGATTTGGCAATTGGCCAAAATAGGGTGAAAATTGAAAAAAACTAAAGTATAGTTATCAAAAATAGGAGAAATTAGGAAAAATTTGCCGTAAATTGATAAAAATTGGGGAAAATTTTAGCAATACAAAGAAAAATATTGAACTGCTGAAAAATTAAATCATTTACCTTCCTAGCCTATCCGCCATTCCCTCTCTCCGACTCCCCTCCTAAGCCGAGACTATGTACCCGCATTCCAAGCCAATTTATTTTCGACACCTGCAACATATGCTGATATTCGAACTGCGAACCCTGACACTTTCTTACAGTTGAGCCATTTACCCTTGTTTTCTGGAATACAAACGCTATGTTATAAACTGACTTTCACCACAAACTTCACGCATCTCGATAAACACGCATGTAATTACTCAATTTTAACCCTTTAACACTGCAATTATTTTTGTATCGTGCAATATTTGACAAACACAAGTAGACGCTAGGATGCGAAACCCGATTTCATTTTTTAACCCAAGTGCCACAAAACCTTTGAGCATTCCAAGATCTACTGCTTGGTATCTTAAGGAACATTGCAAATAGAGCGAATAACAAAGCACATCCAAATTCACAGTATACGACAATCACAGTTCACAACAGCTCACAGTGTACACTTTTGCTACATAAGGCGAGCAGTAGTGTTAAATTGGTTAAACTAGCCAGATTTGGTTTTCAGCAAACTATTTAGTTTAGGTTGAAATGAACTATTTGTGCCTGATTCATTGAGCTTACTTCGCAGACAATTTTTGTGATGAAAGTGTAATCTTGGAAACGTGTAATACATGTCGGGTGTATATTATAGCATAACTTGTAATATATATTATATATTATTATAACTTGTAATTATTAACATACATAGATTATAACTGTAGATGCATTTCATATTTTAATTCGTAAGCAAACACTCCGGGGTGTTAGAAACTAATCATTTGAGGTGATATTCAGCCTTGGAATCCTGATATTTTTTCAGGTATATGAAATATCCACATATCGGTGTAGTAATTATATATATTGCAGTAATTATTTATACAGTTTATTTGAATAGTTTATTTACATTTAAAAATATGGAAATATAATATAACCAAGATGCTTCAAGTCATATATTACGGTATATATACTTAAAAATCCAAAAGTAACATCAAAAAATATCGTGAACGATTGTAAAAGATACCTGCTGTTTTGAGAATTTTATAGATTGCTATTAAAAATTCCGAACGCTTATGGTAACAGCATGGCATAAGTATTTTGTCAGATCCTTGATGGCTGTGCATGTTATACTACAGTTTAAACGACCGTGGGAATGGTGTTTCTATCACATCCTGCTTGAACCAGCAATTTTTAAAAACTTCACAAGATTTTCACGAAGCCTATGCTGCAGAGAAGAATTTCAATTGGAAATCATTAGACCTAACACGACAACTTTTAAACATTTTATTATCTAATATGCTAACTACGATTATCTATAACCAAGACAGATCACACGTAATGCTGAAGACAGGTCACATAGAACGCGTAATGATGAAAAACGTGCAGTGATTATCTATTAGATATACAATACGCTAAGACTATTAGGTTATTAACACTACCTTAATTTTTACTTAGTTATATAACCTTAATTTTACATGCTCTATACTGGGACGCACAAAACCCAGGTCAGTTATATGTGATGTTAATTAATTCTGAAGAAACGATTTCAATACTATTCATGCAGTTCGCGTAAGTTATCCAATATGAACCTTCTCACCAAAATGGACCAGTCTTTATGATCTCAGAACATATACACTGACAAAATTCAGTTAGCTTAATCAGACCTCTTTACGACCAAGTTTGTAACAGCAAATTACAGATGTATCGTAGTCTAAAACTTTATTTAAGTGCTACAGGCGGAGTTTTTATACAAACCGTTTCGCTCGGACAGTTACAATTTCCAGCATTTTGTAGGAATTGTAACCAGACCTGCCAAAGAATGAGCCCTGAATAAACGCTAGTTTCGACATGGAAGCTGCGTTTACCTTCCGAGCTATTTATTTTAAAGGTGAATGCTCTGGAGCGACATGGTCTTAGTCAATTATCCATGAATATTATGCGCACAGGAAAGACTGAGCAGGCATCATCGTCCCACGGGTCAATCCTCCGCATGATTAATTTATACGCAGATGGTATGTCGCTTTTGCTTAGGCAAACTGCATTGTGATCAATTGCCAACACATCATCATTCTAAATATATAAATTTTGAAACATGAATGCGCGAAACATACATTCATGTAGTAGCATATTTTATGAGCGGTTCAAACACGACTATTAAGTGGAAGGTATTATATAGAATAAGATAAAATAAACACAGGAATTTAAGAATAGAGATGAGGCCTTTTTGTTAATGGATTTGAATTCGAACAACGCCGTTCAATATCCTTTTGATTTCCAGCTGGTATGCTCTACCTCAGCTACAGCACTGGTCAAAGTTGTTGAGCTTATAACGGAACAGGTAACACGAAATTGCCTTGTTTTTATGGCTGATCTATTTTAGTGCTTTTCATGAACTTCTCTGTTTAATGCCCCTTTGCTTCAAGACATGGTCAGTAAGACCATCGTCTTCTGTTTCTGTTTTGCTCAACGTTCGAGCGTATATTTTTCTAATTTTCTTTTTCAATTCTTGTACTGTGAGTTTGTAAAAAAAAATTTAGCTAAATTCGCTGCTTGATTTTGTATGAATACAATGAAATTTTTTCAGGAGTGGTACTTCGTTAATGGATGCATGAAATACATGCACTGAAAACTGTTCACGATCATGATACCACCAACAAATTTATACCCAGACACATTTAAATATCCGGAAATGATTGCTCAGCGACATCCGGACATCGGAACTGTTTACTTACGGCGCCACCCCCCCCCCCTGTTTTTTAATCTTGGGTATTTACGATCAATACTATACCCGCTGCTATTCAACTATGTTGTTTATTGGCTTCTGTCAATGGCACCTGTGGAATAGCTGTAGACTATCGTGGCTTTCATTATCTGCTTAGTGTACACTATCTACGTAGCGCTATTGGTCGAGTCAGAGGTCGACATGCAATAATTTGTCAATCGGAACTCACTACACTAGCCGTGTTGAATTAACAGTAAATATAAGAGAGACTAAGGTTATTCCATGCCGCTGCGCACTACAAGTATAAAATTAAATGGTGATAATTTTTCTAACGTGCCGTCAAGTCTTTCTGCTACGTTGGTTCAGTGGTTACTAGCTGCTGTTCTCTGAGCATCGGCAATAGGAACCTTGTCGCGGCCGCGACGGCAGCCGTTGGTTGTCTATCTAAAGCGTAGCGCAAACGTGCATCAACGCATCTAAGAAAGTGAAGGTCTACAACAGCTGTATTCGACCAGTACTACTATACGCGTCGGAAAATTGGTCCGTAAAATGAAGTGACATTTCCTTACGTATAAAGTGACATTTTTTACTTATTAAATAAAATGAAGAGCTGGTTATTTTTGAATCATTGTCTAAGGAGCATAGCCACAATATCTAATTGAGACCATATTTTCAATGCCGAACTATATAATCAATGTGGGTTGTACAACGGTATTGCCGCAACGCTAAAGCAACGGGGTGTCTAGGTCACGTTCTTAGAATGGTCAATGATCGTCTATCTGGCAAAGAATGTGTTGGTGGCTTCACATTTTGATGGATGGAAAAATCCCCCTGGTATGGAAGTAGCAGTGTGGATTATTAAAAACATTAAACCGTTGCTCAAACATTTTCCGTGGCGTAGATGGTGACGTTATCTGGTAGCACTATTACTCGATGCAGCAGCTTGTCGTATTGCGTGGAGAAAACTCATGTACGAAGCAACCAGGCAACCCACGTCGGTGGTGGGAGCCATATATGCATGGGGTGGCTAAATATTTTTACTGGAAATAATTCAAATTCAAGTATAGCATACCGAATTAGGTATTTTGGGAAACCGGTGCGACGGAGTATCTTATCTATTAAAAATAAAATCCTCTGACCTTTTTATAGTTGGTGTATTTTAAACGATTGGGTTCTGTTGTCTTTTATTATGCTATGTTGTATAAAGATGAATGTTTACTAACATCATATGTATTACTATTAACACTAACCATTAATCTATAAACGTCACTTCTTCGATATTTCTTTATGTGTTCGTAATTAAATATGTAGCCGACGTACAGCTAGCTTGTGTATATATACGCTATTTCCAAGAACTATACGCCGCTCATGATGATTATTGAATTACTACTGCAAAGGTAACTTCACTTTGGCTTCTCCAAGTAGGGGAGAGGGTCACCCAGGTACTTCGACCTCCCCTGGTTCCCCGAGTTTCAAGCCGTCCAGGTAAATTTTGGCTTTCCCAGCTCATGCTTCCGAGTTTCTGTTGCCCCGAGTATATTGTTGCAGGAATAAAAACGCTAATTTTCCCTTATTTTTGCCAAAAATTAAAAAAAAATTTCCTACTGAGCAAATTCCCTTTTTTGTGTATGCACTATTGCAATCAGGTGCTATATTACGCATTTTTCGCGTTTTGTAGAAGTTACAGTTCTTTATGGCCCTTCAGATGAGCTGTGGAGAATCGGCTCCAATTATATTCAGCTCCACCAATTCCGAACTAGGGCACCTCTAGGTGTAATTTTGGTAGTTTGGAGGCGCTATTATAGATATTACTTTTTCGTGGCTGTAATCAATGAGTTATAACTGCCTGTCCTGTATTTTGTAACTGCCAATCGCTTAGTTTAAAAATAGACGTAATAATTTTTGTTTCAGAGAACAAGTGGTGGAGATGTTTTACCATGCTTACTATGCCTATATGGTATGCATTTTACACAAAATACTAGACATACTAAAAATACCCATATTGTTATTTTAACAGTGAATCAATATGAAATTAGAACTGTAGTTAAATCTTAGTGATTGAAACGCAGCGAGCGGAGTTTCCACTCAGGGTGCTAGGTGGGAAAATTGTGAAAATTTCTTTTTCGTCTGTTTCTGGGATTCATAACTCATCTTCGGATGGATAGATTTCGGCAAATTTTTTATACGATAGCAAAAGTAGCGAGGATGTGTACATAGATGAACGTGAACAGCACCGACCCTATGGTTCTTTGCCAAATCTGGCTATACAAGTAGCAGTGTTTCGCAGCCCATATCTCGCGACACAGGCATCGCAACGAAAAATGGAACCCACTGGGCAGAATTCGAGATCTACAACTTTGCTGATCACGACTTTTTTGTGGAATCACTCCCTGGTCCACTGTGGGACCGAATATGGTTCGTCGACCCTTCGTCATGTTTACCTGTGTACCGTCGTGTGTTTTACCTTACAAGATTAGATTATCAAGCGGTCTGGATACGGTGGCTTTGCTATCTAGAGTATAATTTGACAATTTGTACCTTTTCAAGTGGGTTTCAAGCGTTTTACGGTCGAAGAATTTGATTTTCGAAATGTAGTATATACATATTTTGCACACATAGTATATTTTCTGTTGTTTGGTTATCAAGAATTGTCTATCTAGGTTTTCCTGTATAGTCAATGCGATAGATAATTATTTAAAGTCAAGCACGACTACCCTTTGGCTTTTTAGATGTTTTCAGTGGGATTACGTAGGGTCAATGAACACGATTTTTTGAAAATGGCATGTATTCAGTAGTTTGGTGCCTGGTATCAATAATGGTTTATACAGATGTTTTTCTGCATGCTGAATGCGATGATTTGGTTATGTAGAGTAATATATGCACATTTCATGTTTTTTCATGGATTTTCAATGGGTTCAGGAGTGTCAGTGAACCCGATCTCCAGGACCGGGGTTATTTTAGGCCCTCCCAGATAGGGGTCAGTAAACGGAAAAGTTTACTGACCCCTAAGGGGTCAGTAGCAAGGGGTCATTTCGGAAACTAGGGTTTATGACCCCTTAAGGGGTCAGTAATTGTATAAAAATTAATACATTTTTTCTTTCAGGTGTCCCAACATACCTCTGTGGCGCTGGTTTTTTCAGTTTTTGGCCATAATATATAGAGTACATGCATATTTTAGGTTTGGTGACCAAATAATTGATCGTTTAGCCTACGATATACGTGTATATGAGTTAGAAATTTTCTAGTGACCCTTAAGGGGTCAATTTTTTGAAAAAAACGTAAGTTTTAAGGGGACGTTTTTGCGAAAAAGTAGGGGTCTGTGTCTAGGGGGGAGCTCGCCGAGAGGGGGGAAGCCGATCCTTGGGGTCGCCCCCCCTTCCCCCCTCTAAAATAACCCCGGCAGGATATAGCATGTCTTCAGTTATTTGGTTACGTATTGCGTACAGCAGGGAGTAACCGGAGTTCCGGTTCCGGCGAAAATCGTGTTCCGGTTGCGGTTCCGGCAAAGGGCAAAAACCATACCGCAACCGGAATTCCGGTTTAAAAATTTTGTTTGAAATTTTCCACGTTTTTGCTTAATATATATTATCCATTGATCAAGCTCCAATACTACCAAGCAAAAGAAAAGATTAAATAAGCAATTTGACGTTTGAAACGTAAGTAGTGCACATGATTTCAGTTGGAATTTTTCATGATAACTTGCAAGAGTTTGTTAGCAAATCAAAGCCACGTCGATGCTTGTAGCAGCTATTTTACACATCCACAATGCTCTTGTAAACTTGGTAAATCAGTATAAATTGAAGTAAACTAACGTTATCTCCAACGCAGCTAGAAACTGCTTCTTGGCAAAGAACTGTATTTATTGAAACTGCGCGAGCAGCATCACAGTGTGTCTCATTTATATCATTCTGATTAGAAAGTTATCATCTAACTGACGGGCACTGTTTGTCCAACGCTAGCCTAAACAGTGTCTCTGACCACTGATCAGAAAATTACCTTCTATCTATTATTTTCTCCTAGAATCTTATAAACCAATAATTTCAAGTTTCCTACAGAAGAACATGTCACAAACGTATGTGTAGTAAAGGAAGGCGACTGGAGACAGAGCGAAAGTGTGTATTCTACGCTCCAAGCCTTGTAGGCATATTCGATTTGACGCAGTATACGCAATGGTGTATAGTGGAAGGCATTTTTTGCTCTGGGTGTCCAAAAATCGACATATTTGATCGATAAATAAATATTATTAGCTTCCTCAGTCTCTTTAAAGTTTCAGAAAGGCAATAATACCACCGCAATACATTAAGTTTAATGTAAAAGTTATTTTTAATGTATTTTAAATCCACTATACCTTGATTTCTTCCTTCATCTGTTTTACTATATATAAATTTCGAAGACCAGGTTCCGGTTCCAGATCCGGTTTACATGGATTGTTCCGGTTGCTGGTTCCGGTTCCGGTAATTTTCGGTTCCGGTTATTCCCTGGCGTACAGGTCATCAAAAATTGTCCACATAGGTTTTCACTTGTTCATCTAGAGTAGCACAAATGCTTGATGTGTTGTCAGTAGTTTTCGATGGGTTTAGGGTCGACGAGGTTTCAGGATTTTCAACGGATTCAGAGTTCAAGAAGCTTTAGGTTGGTATATACATCAAACACAGCTTGTTACAGATGATTAAACAAAATGATGAAACCACGCTTCTTCCGTTTCACATTCTTGTTCGAGATACTAAGATATAATTTGATAGCGTTGTTTGCATGATAATATATAATATTAATGCTGGCCTCTCCACATGGCTAAAACGGTGCTTGCGGGTTTTGAGCTGGAGTTGCAGTTCGAACCTGGGAGGGGGATTAAAAATACCTGAGGGATTCTTTTCAATTTATCAGGGGGAAATTGTGCCAGACAGTGTAACTGAGGTTTGAATAGCTTACATTTTATCGTCATTTTTATTTTTTAAAACATGTACGTTGTTGTTTTTGTTGCATATTTACTGAAAACTATACCAGCAGGCTGTTGGTTGTTTTACTCATTACTTTATTATGAATAGTGCCAATATAAACACTATTAAGTTTTGTTTGAACGGTTTTTTGTTACGACGAAGTAGATTTTTCAATATATTTTGTGGACACTGCTGTGAAACCTTTGGGCGTAGTAATTTTATTAGCCTCCGACACCCGAGGTGTTTAATTACGTATACAATTTCGGAACTCTGTATCTTTGTAAAACGGTTACAAGTGTCAAACTACTTATTGGAGAATATGTAGCTAACGTATATATATGACATAAGTATTATAATGCTGCACACATTTGAGCTTGTTTAACTATTATATATATAGTTACTATGCAGTAATTGCCGTTTTTTAGAATAATGCATGGCCGGCAGATGAGCTGATGCCATTGAGCTGCGCCGGGCGTTATCGTGGCATTAACAGCGATCGTGGTGATATAGATGATGTGCTCGGAAATTACTCGTTAACACTGATCGATAGTCTTGATACACTGGCGATTATTGGTGATGTTGCAGAATTTGAGCGAGCTGTTGACCTCGTTGCTCGACATGTGACGTTTGATCGTGATATCAATGTATCGGTGTTCGAAGTTAATATACGGATTATAGGGTTAGTCGCAAGCGGAAGTGATTAAGCCGAGTTTTTGGTGTTAGTCAGCCAAGGACGTTGTGTAAGTGGATTTAAGAGCTGGGTATCGCTTAGTACTATTTTCTTTCGTATGTATTTTATATGTCGAATTGCGAACTGTCATACAGTTTCGCCGATCACTGTCATTTCTATTCTTAAACAATTGGACTTACAGTATGACTGTTTAATGTCAACGATTCACAAGCGTCCAGATTAATATATAAACCAGTGCTTAATCTGTTTACTACGTTCTCACTATGTTTTTGCTACGAGGCGCGTTTTTGTAAGATAAGGGGAGGTAGCTAACTTCTCATTGGCTTCGTGTGACCTCTGAGGGACATCTCTATCCTGGGGCCCTAACCGTTTTCGATTTTGATCACCTCAATTTTTACAACAAATTTCCTTACAGTATAACAAACTGGTGTATAACCAGTTTGTGGTACGGTATGTAATTTATATCATGTACACATATTTGTCATCCATAAATGGACAGGTTCTTAGAAGATATGAGGCACACTGGGGCTTCATTACCGATAGACTTTGAAATTCCAACCGAACCCAACAACAGCCTCTGCAAGAAAGGGGTTAGGTTGTTTATAGTTAGAGAGGAAGCGATAAATGCTGTACAGACTCTTTCCCCGCCGTTCCAATGACCACCCACCATCTCTGCATTCTATGAACCAGAAAGCGGCTAGTAATGGGACTGTCTTTTTGTGCTTTTTCCGCACAAGCTATTTATCCATAGCTGGAATTTTTTTATCATGGTTTGTCACGCACTATCGCGTAGTGTCGGTTGTTGGACTCCAGCAACTCTACTTTCGCATTCGAGTATGCTACAAGACATTTTCTGACATTTAACAGGAGCGAATTCAAGCCAATCGGCGTATGCGTAGCGATGTTTTAGCCGGAGCATGCGTACTTTACACTGCTGGGTGTTATCCTTGAAAGGGCTCCCACTACGCGCACACTGTGAGACGTGCACTTTGGAAAGATAGATGAAGTAACATTTATTACAATCAACTCGGGTAGAAATGTGAGTATAATTTTTGTGGTATGGAGAAAATGGCGAAACAGTGCTCTGCAGATCGTATCTGAAGCTGCGCAAGGCAGGATATCTTGGAAAACGTTCATCCATAAAAAGGCGGCTACCTAACCGGCGGGATTATGTGACATTGGTGATATACAAATATATCGATATTTGCAAAACACATGGGATGACATTTAGTTACCGCCTGCCTCCATTGTTAGGGATGTGACCTGGCTCCCAGTTTCAGATACCTTAAAAGGAGGGGGGGGCGCCGGTGTCTAGAAGCTCCCTTGGCCGCCACGGGAAGGGGCATCAAAAAATGCAAAATTCAACAATTTTGCTGCGAATTTTGCTATTATGGGGTCAATTTTATTAAATTATTGGGAAAACTGCGAACAACTCCTTACTGTTAGGAAAAAGGTGAGCTTTAGATAGTTTCAGTCTCAAATAGGCTGTTGAATGAACAAATAAATAATTGTGGTTTACCAGTCCAGATACAGAATTTCAGAGTTACATGGGGCAACAAAAACTCCCTAAGGGCCCCAGCCGTGGCGGCTTCAGCAGTCATTCAGATTGGGCGGGGTGGCCTTCAGTAGCGAGAACTTAGTTTTATATGCTTTGGGTTTAAACCGAGCTATGTTCATTTTTATTTTAGAATTTCTGAAGGTAGAGTTTCAAATTTTTGTTGTTTATGAAAAATATAACGTTTTTCACCATTTCAAGAACCTTATATTTTTGTGTACGAATGAATGTAGCTGAACAGCTATTATATTGTGTCGGAAACTTCAGTTCGCAAAAACACCTACAATTTATCCGCGGCGATAATTTCTAAAATCAATGGGCTTTTGCTGTGGCTAAGTAGTTTGCAATGTGCAAATCTACATATGAGCTGAATTTTAAAAAATATATAGCCCAAGAGTGATATTTCTGAAATATTGGCTGTATGAGTTTCCTGACTGCTGGAGGATAAAAATGGATTGTAGTATTATATTCATCTATTTAAAACATTGTTTTCCTTGCTCTAAAGATTTATTAATCGTGTAATTCTACGTTTGGCAGCTACAGTGACTAAAATGTTCAATTTTGACACCAAGGGACAAATTTTGGTATTTCCCAATTTAATAGTGCGTAGAACGCATAGGTATTCAGATTGCAGAACACAACAAAATCATTGCTATTTAAGTGGTCTGCATGTAATATGGTGAATGCTATGGACCTACAATGTAAAATCATTCTTGAAATTCTATATTTTTTAATTATAAACTTCTTTAGTTATCGTCTTTTTAATTTTGTTTTTGGTAATTGAACGAAGACTTCAATTGTTTTGAAAATGCGCCGAAAAAGGTGACCATGTTTCTTAACATCGAAGATTAAAATAGACAATGGACATAGTCTAGCCACACTCATTCCATTTGCCCTCGCAGCACTGAACTGGTTAAAATATTTTAGCTGTTTCTGAAGATTTTAATTTTAGTTTACTTCTAAAATGTAATTGTTTGTACACGAATATAAGATTTGCTGTAGAGAAATAGGACTCATATTCCGCAAAAGCTCTTTGTAGGCACTGAGTTAAGCCATATAGCTACGGCATGAGGTGGAACACCATGTTGCAAAAGTAAATATAAGGTTTAAATTGGTCGTATTTTGGTCAATAAATCGTACACAGTTACATATCTCTACTATTAAAAAATTGCAAAAATTTCATCGATCCATTGATGAATATACGCGTGGTGCATCGTTTTTCAACCCGTGACACGTTGTTTTGCTATTTAAAAGCTATTGGGGAAATAATGCTCACTCTGCGTATAAAAAATAAGACAAAGTCTAAGCCGATAAGAGCAAATACACTGCTTTTTTGATAAAAATATCACTTATAACTGAGCTGTGTAGGTTTATTGGTATAATAATATTTAATTCTTTTTTATTATTTCTTTAGAGGTTTAATCAGCGCTCACATACTTGCACTCGAGATTCAAAAATCAGTTCCCGGTAGTTTATTATGGTACTCCGATCATTTGCTTGAAATGGCCCGCGATGTTGGAATCCGTTTACTTCCAGCTTTCAATACATCGACCGGATTGCCTTATCCCAGGGTCAGTAATGCTTATTGAAACGGAGTGAGCGGCGTTTCAAAAGAGAGCGCTGGGGGCAAAATCGTGAAAATTTATTTTTGTCTGTTGCTGTTATTCATAACTCATTTGTGGATGGATGGATTTCGGTAAAATTTTCTGTTGGATAACAAAAGTGACGATGATGTGCCCTTTAGTTGAAGTCGATAATTTATTTTGTGTGTACTAATTATTCTATTGTTTAGCGTTATTTTTGAATTTCTCAATCTGAACTAATCGGATTTTCTCGTGTCGTTTCATGAGGTGAAAATCGTATTTAACTTTTATGTTTGTAAGCCTATAGTTTCTAAAATTATTGTCGACCCGTGGTTTTACTCACGTCCGATCGTTGACTACTATTGGCCATTCCTCATCGAAAGATTGAAAATTTTTATTTTTGACTCCTGTATGTATAGTGTGAACTAAACAGCTTTTCTCGTGTCTTTCCATGAGGTACAGATCGTATTTTTTGCTTGTAAGCCTATAATAGTTTCTAAAATTATTGTCGATTGGTGGTTTTGTTTACGTCCGATCGCTGACCACTATTGGCCATTCCTCATCGAAAGATTGAAAGTTTTTATTTTTGACTTCTAGAAATTGTTATCACCCACTAACATATGGTGCAATTTTAGCAAATATGGGATTTGTTACCCATCCAGCCCACGAAACACAGTAATACGGACACGACACGTACATGTACGGACACGTACATAAAAGTATTACATAGTGTCATTCCAGTTGAAACGGAGCGAGCGGAGTTTCCACTGAGGGCGCTGGCGGAAAATCGTGGGCATTTCTTTTGTGTCTGATTCTGTCATTCACAATTGTCTTCGAGTGGATGGATTTCTATAAAATTTTTTATTCGATAGCAGAAATTATGAGGAAGTGCTCTTTAGCTGAACTCGAGCAGTTCTTACCGCATTTTGGCTAAATGTCAGAAACAGGTATCTTGGGTCTGTGCTAGATTTGGAGACACGGGTACCAGTCTTTCGCAGCCCATATCTTGTGACACAGGCTTCGCATCGAAAAACCGATACCGCTAGCCTGACTTAGCTCATCGAAATCTACAACTTTGTTGACCACGACTCTGGTGCGCAGTGGGCCTGTATATGGCTCGCCCAATCTTTGTCAGAAATAGCGATTTGATTTCGGCATATTGTTGCGGTTTTTATAGCTAGTTACTAAATATTAGGTTATCAAGCACGCTGAATACGATGGTTTTGCCATTTAGTGTCCAACATGACTATATTGTAAATTTTAATAGGGTTTCAAATTTTTTAACGTCCGATGAACGCGATTTCGTAAACGCATAGAATTTTGATTTGTTTGATTACTTATTGCTTGCAGGGCATCAGTAATGGTCTAACTACAGGTTTTTCGACACGCATGCGATTGGTTGGTTCTCTAGAGTCCAACGCGAATATTTCGTACCATTTCAGATGGTTACAATGAACTTAGGGTAAATGAAACCGATTGTCAGAATGTTGTTTGTCTTCAGTTGTTTATTTACGTATTGCGTATAGGACACCAAGAATGGTGTATATACATGTTTTAGGTATGATTAATACATTATCTATAGACTAAAACACGAATATTTCGTACGTTTTCAGTTGGTATCGATTGGTTTGGTACTAGGTTTTAGGGTTTTCAATGGGTTCAGGGTTACAGAGGTTTTACTGCAGTAATATACTTCAAACACAAACCCTGTTACTAGTCGATTTCACAAAATTACCAATTTATGAGACCACGCTTCCTCCGCATCACCATCAATCGCTAGTTACTAGTGTAACAGATATATGCTGGATCGTTGCGAGACTAATTAATCGTTAACACAGCACAAAGGACAACATTTATGAATTCTATCCAAGAACTGCCACAGAAATTAACCCTTAAAGGCAACGGCGCCGAACGAACTTAGAAACCCCTCTCCACACAAGCGTGCGTATTCGTTTTAGCATCCATGAATATGGCATCGTCTGCAAAGATATTTGATAGTTAGCGGTATAAAACGCATTGACTGCTTGATTGCATGGATTGGCGTTGGCGTATTGGTCGCTGTCGTTGTTACGTACCGTGTGTCCTATTGTACCATTATGTAAAACTACCTATCGTACCATTACTACTATTATCCATTGTACCTTTGTTGCACATCGTTACCACTATTATGTACCGTGTTATGCCTTTTGTTGTCATAAAGGCACGTTTTCATCTACCAGAATTTGCCATTATTATATTTATATATATCGTACCGATTACCACTATTATTCATTGTACCTTTGTTCCATACCGCTACCATTATTATGTATCGTCTTATGCCGTATGTTGTCGCAATGAAAGCATGTTTTCATATGCCTGTATTGCCGTTGAGTCTATGAAATGTACCAGTATGTCATATGTCGTTCCATTCCTATGATTGTATTGATTTGATTGTACCCTTGATACTACCTGTCATTCATACCCTATTGTGCCGCTCGTTATTATTGATACTTATGCCGGCCATGTAAAACTCGCATGACCTTCGTTGTTTCTGTATAACTTGTTAATTTGTTGTTGGTCGATTTGGTTGGGTGAGGTACCTTCCATTCACCATTTTTGATACATATATTGTTAATAATAATTGTACTGATTTTGAGTTTGTATCGTTGATTTCGTATATCCTGTATTTACGGTTTACGGTAGCCGTCCCAAATCAAATTTTTATTTGCTAAATTAAGAAAAGACCGGAACTCCGGTGTAAATTAAATTGTTTTCGATTGGTCTGAGACTGGAAAGATAGCTAGGTTAGACGTCCCGACTGAAATTAGCAGTTGAGTTGACTTCGGCAGCACGGAGTTTGGTCGGTTTTATAGACCGGCTCCGATACTATTAGATTGTTTGTTTTCATATGATTTTGCACAGTTTTGGCTTTCATTTTTGGTTTTCGGTTTGTCATTTGGGTCAAATTTTATAAGGAAACATTTCCACGGTTGCAATGACCGTTGCATCTCGTGGTAAAGATCTGTTTTAATGACCAGAAACCACCAAAATGTAAACGAAATTGTATAGGAAATAAGGCTGTTACCGAGCGCTTTCTTCACACCGCCAGTATGTAAATTTACTTGCTCTAAGGTCAGCTACACAGCATCGCCACCCATAAGTCTAGTCTGAAATTAAATATTAGCCAAATGAGCAAAATTTTAACCCTTGCCCTCATGCCCTGAAGATGACACAAATTGATACACTCGCATAATATATGTATACAAATTATGCAGAACAACCGGTGGAGAAAAATGCTTGAGACGCCGCATTGGGACACCCTTAACGAGTGGTTTGTCAGCTTAGGAGAGTGCCCATATCAAACTAGTACTATCGCTTTCACAGCGATGATGAGCGACCCGATTAAAATACCAAAGTGACTGCCGTTGAGAAATAGAGTTCGGACATACAAATGATTAAGAATTAATTAAGTAAGCTAAGAGTCTGACCCGGTTTAGATCGTGGAAATTCGTGGATAGCCCCCAGAGTGGATCATTGCTTCGCTAAAACGAAGGAACGCTAAAAATTATCTGTTGATTTAAGGTTCGGTTTCTGAATTGGCAGGTGTAATAAATCCTTATTGAGCAGTTAGCAACACATATGTAAAATATGACGGATGCTCTTATGCATAAAAGCAGTTACCAGGAAGCGTGTAATATTTAGAACCAACTGTCATGTTATCTAGAAGTGTGCTGAGAAGCACAAGTCCGATACTGACATGAACAGTGTATTGAAAAGGTATAGTCAAAGGTCGGTGGTATCAGTTTCAGGTTAAAGGGTAAAAGGTATGGGTAAGTGTATGGATAAAAGGTTTTTAAAAACCCATCTCCTCACTCAGAATGCCAATATTTAGATTTTTATGAAAACATTGTCTAGTATGGAAAAATTATTTTGTTGCAATGTTTATATCAAATAGTTCCTTACCCTATTCTTGTCAAAAATCATAAATATAAAATCTGCTATTTAACAAATTTTGATAACTATACTTAATCCAAAAGACGAATATTGTATTTTAAATGAATCTAACCCATTATATTAACATTGAGAAAATGTAAATTCGCATTCTCAGAACTTGCATCCCCGGACGCCTTGATATAGCGAGGTCTTCTATATCTGGAGGCTACCACCATGCCCGGTTTTAAGGCATTTCATTTATAATTACGATGGCACAGCGATTAATCGAAGGCCGTTTTTATCGCAATCGATATGTCATTTATATGTCGAAACGCAATGAATTCATGTGCCAGTTATTTTTATTCTTCCATATTCGCCAGTTATTTTTATTCTTCCATATTCAATTTTTATTTTCTTCTTCATATGTGCCTTGTCCATAATTGAAACAGTAATACAGATATATAACGTTAAAAAAGATATCACAAATACAGGAGAAAGCATTTACTTGTGAGTATTGCAGGAGGTTAATCTGTAGATTCCATGTTGGTAGGTATTTCGTAATTCGAGCTAGGTTATATGGCGATATTCGCACTAGGGACTCATAGAAAAGTGATGGGTTAATTTGAGTTAACTTAGTAGAGCTACAAATTAACAATTATTAAAATAATGAGAAAGTCTGTTGTATGTAACAAGAACGGGGATTAACTTGCTCCAGCCGTGCAAGGACCTATCGTATATTAGGTCCTGTAAATGAATTGCATGTATCAGGTTATAAGTTATGACTGCAACCTGTTATCGTACTTTGAGGTGCTTGGGGAGATGGGGTGTGGTACAAAAAATCCGGTGGTATTGTTAGTAAATTTAATTTTACGTTAATCGAGTAAAGAGGGTTTGAATAAGGGTATGATTAGGTGTTAAGTAATAAGTTCCGAGAAATTGATCCGTGGGGTATGAAATAAGTTGAACGTCTGGATAAAATACTTTTGCCTGCCCTTCTAAATCTGTATAAACAGTGGTTACAGTAATACTAGTTCTTAAAAATTTAATACAACATGGACTGTTACCGAATCGTTGATAGATTTAACCTGTGATATCTGCTAAGTGTAAAAGTATCACTAATCGAAGAAGTATATTGTGTAAGTTAATATTACACGTCACTAGCAGTATGATCCCGATTAGATTCCGAAATATTGTAAAAAATATAACTTCCGAAGATTAAGCTAAACAAGCTGCTTGATTGTAGTTAAATTCCGAAATATTGGGAACATCATAGTCAGAAGACTGAGCTAAATACGAATATTCTATTAAATCTAAGCTGAAAGATACGATATCGGTTTGCCAGGATCCGAATATTAGATGATACAATTCAGGTAGCTTCGAACTGATATTCCCTACAGTGCCAAACAAAAGTATATATTCATGTATTTTGACTGCATAATCGTTACATATATAAAAAGTTGTAGTAATTACAAGTTGCTATGAGTCGTTCTGAGCCCAGAGTCAACAGCTGAAACCAATAGGTCATACCGAAAGCTGATGCTACTGCGTGCTTAGAAATAAGTATTTCTGGAATAAAAAGTATCCACTAGTGGTTTTAATTAGAGCAGGAATAACGTTGTAATAGAATAGGCTATTAGTATATAAAGAACGTAGTGCGTATGGAGCAATACTGTAACTGCAGACCCAGAACGGTAGCACGTATACATGATAAAACAACTTGATCTTGATATAAAATATAGAAGGCCAGTATAAATGCATTGAACTCGATTTGTAACTGTAATCAAGCTCTCTAAGTCGGACGGACCAAATAAGCTATGATGCCACAGCCGGAGAAGGTACCCAGGCCAATATTTATGATCCCGTACTCAATTATCCTATGATGGTTAGACCCACACTGATTTAAAATCAATGTCAATAGCACTAATCTTGGAACTGTTAAATGTTTTATCAATGTTGATTGGTCTAACGGTTTTGGCTGCCCAACACGAAAGACCAAAAACCAAACGTTTAAAAATTATTTTGTTAGGTATCGTTTAGGTGTTCAGTTAGACCAAATATCGAATCTCCGTGCTACGAATTAGACTATTCTGCCAGGCTAAAAATGTAGACTGAGGAAGCTAATGTTTATTTATCGATCAAATATGTCGGTTTTTGAACATTCAGAGCAAAAACGTCTTCCACTATAATACACCATTGCATATATTGCGTCAAATCGAATGTGCTTACAAAGCTTGGAGCGTAAAATACACACTTTCGCTCTGTCTCCAGTCGCCTCCCTTTAGTACACATATATACGTTTGTTGCATGTTCTTCTGTAGGAAACTTAAAATTATTAGTTTATATGATTCTAAGAGAAAATAATAGATAGAAGGTAATTTTCTGATCAGTGGTCAGAGACACTGTTTAGGCTACCATTGCACAAACAGTGCCCGTCAGTTAGATCATAATGATGATAACTTTCTAATCAAAATGCTATAAATGAGACACACTGTGATGCTGCTCGCACAGTTTCAATTAATACAGTTCATTTCCAAGAAAGCAGTTTATAGCTGCGTTGCAGGTAACGTTAGTTTACTTCACTTTAGACTGATTTGCCAAGTTTACAATCGCACTGGCGGGTGCTTGACGCAGTTTATGTTAGCCAAGCATACCCTAAGTACTTCTGCGTAAGCCATACTCTGTTAACCGCGTAGGACCGGTTTAATTCAAACGTATCCCACAGACTTCTGGATGTGTAAAATAGCTGCTACAAGCATCAACCTGGCTTTGATTTAACAAACTCCTGCAGGTTATTATGAAAAATTCCTGCTCAAATTATGTGCCCTACTTACGTTTAACACGGCAAATTGGTTAGTTAATCTTTGCTTTTGCTTGGTTGTATTGGAGCTTGATCATTGTATTACATATGTTACAGGATGAAGCAAAAAAACGTGAAAAATTTCAAACAAAATTTTTAAACCGGAATTCCGGTTCCGGTATGGTTTTTGCCCTTGGCCGAAACCGCAACCAGAACACGATTTTCGCCGGAACCGCAATTCCGGTTACTCCCTGGTAAACTGCTGACTGTGGTACAATAATATTTTCTGTCTATAACCCTCTCATGCCCGTAAGGTCCAAATGGACCAAACGCACATTGCGACTCGTTGTGTTTACTGCGTTTGTCGTATATCGTACGTTTGAACGTGCGTTGTTGTTCGCTCGCATTGCGTTCCTAAGGAACCGGCGACACTCAGATAGCTCAGGATTGTGTACACAAGTTTCAATCGTACGTTTCGGGTTCGATCCCTGGCGCAGGCTGAGTTGTCAAACATTCCACGATGCTCAAATATCGGGCATGAAAGGGTTAATTAAAAATTAACCAATCGCACAACTAACCCTCTCATGCCCGTAAGGTCCAAATGGACCAAACGCACATTGCGACTCGTTGTGTTTACTGCGTTTGTCGTATATCGTACGTTGAACGTGCGTGTGTTCGCTCGCATGTGCGGTTCCTAGGAACCGAGCAACAGCTCTCGGATAGCTCAGTGATTTGTGTACACAAGTTTCAATCGTACGTTTCGGGTTCGATCCCTGGCGCAGGCTTGAGTTTGTCAAACATTCCACGATACTCAAATTAATTCGGGCATGAAACGGATAAAACATCGTTTTAGGAGTTGAAGCTTTTATAATAATTAATGTTTAAGACATTTAGCATACAGAAAAGGTAAATTGACACATAAATAACGCATGAATGGAATTCAACATGGGGTTTCGGATGGTGGAAGGAAGAACAAAGGCAAATTTAGAAATTGAGGGCTCCAGCACCACCCCACTGTTGACAGTAGGAAGTCTTGTGTATTTTTCTTTAGCGGCGTTCACTGTAGTTGCATCTTTAATGTATATAGTTTTATGTTTTAGATAAATTTGCGTCGTGGTTTAACGTCGTTTCTCACTGAGCAACATGATACATGCACTGCATGTGCTGGAAGTATGATCATGGAATTTGCGGCGCTAAGTCGACTTACGGGTGATCCTGTATTTGAGGTATGTTTTAGGATATTACAATTGGACAGAGATAGACGTGTCTTTCTAGACTCAAACGCTCTTTCAATCCGTGTCGGAGAATACAGTGTAAATATCACGGCATATGTATCAAACCGGTCTGAATTGGACGGCCATAAATAATATTTACACTTATAATAATAGCTAGGGGTAACCGAAACAGCAGTCCAACTCATCTTTGCAATAATATATGTTTTGGTGCCATGCCGTCTGAATAACACGGCGAAATTTTTAATACCATGGTTTCACTTGCAAAATTGGCTAGCAAACAAAACCTTACGTGCAACATTATTCTGGGTAATAAATCAGAATAAAATAGAGTATTTTTAGTCTTTATGTTCGGTCAGTTGGCTTTGGTTAGCTCTTTTGAATTTTTAGCTGCCTTTTCTCGACTTCTGCACAACAATTTATAACTCACAAGGAGATGACACATATCAATCAAACAAAATTTTTAGTGTTCTTGTAAACCGGTATTCACGCTAAAATCCGACAATTCCTAGAGCCTTGATTGCTTTACAAAACAAAACAGACCGCTGAAATATCTACACCATGTGTTGTGATACTACCAAAAATATGTTTCATCGGGCCGTTTTTGATCCGACCTGAAGTCATCCACCCCACTTGTGATGAGTAAGGAGTTGCAATTTTTTTTCGCTTTGAATTAATAATACAGATTTCATTCTTTTGTTTGGGCTACCATGAGAAACAATAGGACGTTGCGAATTTGGGCTATAGCAGCCACAAGAAAGAATATACAAACTAACAATCCCAAGTTTTAATAGTTTTTCTTAGTTAGAATTCAATCATAATCATGAAAATACATTGAGGTAACATAGTGATTATTTCTAACATGTAAAATCGAAAGTGCCTTTATTTCTGCCCTTGTTTTATATAGATTTATATTCAGTTCGCATCGTTCGTTGGGCCATACGTTGATTCTCGGGAAAGTTTTATATTTAAACTGGGTTGCAAAATCATTACCTGTAAGCTACATATTTCCATATTTACAGGCAAAATTTCATTTTCATCTCAAATTCTATTTTAACTGTCGTACAGATATTTTCACGATATAAGAGAGCAAACTACTTTTTACTTTCAAAATGTTTAGCATGTACAGAAAAACAAATTTAGATTCATTAATTCGGTTTCTCCTTTCGATGTAATATTTCCAGAGGACATGAGTCAAAGCTCCCCAGAAATAGGGGTATATTTTGGCAAGAGGCCTGAAATCCAAACCCTGGCTTGAAGTGGGGGTCGGAATTTAAAAATTACCAAAATTTAACATTTTTCAGGGAAAAAGGCTAAAAACTGTTAATGGCCTTAGAAACAAAGCAAAAGCGTTGCTTTGGGTATCATTTTATTCATATATTACAGGTTGTTGTGAAGGTAATACTTGTTCACCAGCAGTATATATAGCTAATTTCCAGGAAACTCTCTTATACTAGGCGTTCAGATATATATTGCAATAAGGTAATACTGGACATACTTAAAAATAACATAAATTTTTTGCACCTTTGTGAAGTAGAGTATAATACTATATTTCCTTTTGTTTAATTGCAGACAAAGGCTAAAAAAGCTATGGATTTTTTGTGGAAACAACGACATCGCGGCAGCGACCTAATGGGATCTATACTCAACATCGAAAGTGGAGATTGGATACGACGAGGTAGGAATCTCGACCAGAAAATGATTACACAGTACTAACAAAACGTTACGATGTTTCGTGACGTTTTGTAGTTTAATGAGCGCGAGCGAATGATGGTTAAGGAGTGAGTTGTCGCTGTCTTCAAGTTTGTCCACAGTGGGTTTGAAGCGGGACTCATATTTTTCAAAGCCCGTTGAATATATTTGTACTACATGTTCTAGCGGTTATGTGCATGTGTAGCATATAATATTTATCCGCGACTCAAACATTTCCACGTAAGTGTACACTGGGACCCCCACACTTTTCACCACATTTCCGAACGCCGTAGACAGACCAGGTCTTGTATTTAGGTGTTATCGTAATCATATAGCAAGTCAGTACATACATACAGTTTTTTGCGGCATATAAAATAACTACAATTTGTTGCTGTCAGTATTATTTTATGATGTGTATTTTAGCGTCAATTAAGTATTACTTTATTTCTAAATGTAAATCACTACTTGCTGGTTATTGGTTAATATAATTTTAATTTAAAATTAATTAATGTCAATGGATTATTCCAAGTAAATAACATCAATCAATCATTAAACCTATTATTTTAACCTTTGGGTTTACCGATATTGCTTTTTTAAGTTGTAGTCTAGTGTAATCATCACCTTTTAATCATTACAATATTCCAACAGATAGCAGTAATCCAGGTAAGATACACCATGAAACATGCTATGTGGGAAATCAAGAGTTACTAGTTTTAATTTTTTTGCATTTGATTGAGTTCTGAGTGAATTAGTGAGTCAAACTAGCGAAGAGTAGAATTATCACTGGCCAAAGTGGTAAATTTCAACGGTGTCCGTTTCTAGGGTTTTTTGGGTCGGTGGCACGCATAACTTAACTTCGGCTGGGCAGGTTGACTCTTGCAACAGCTCATTTTGAAAGCGTGAAATCTCTATTTGTGCTCTTTATGTAGACGCAAAACCTGATTCCAAAAATCTCCCCAAAAAATCGGCCAAGTTAGCTCGGGTCGGTCGACGAAGGGGAGATAACCACGCTACTTGTTGTAACTCTACAACATTTTATATGTACAGAGTCAAATGGAGCTGATTTTGCGGAGCATGTACGT